>WNWK01053363.1:0-11891 GCA_009830355.1 Cherax destructor | reverse complement strand
TGCTGAGGGCACATATCTTAAATGACTCTGAAGTACCATCAGGTACAATGTCAGTAAGTACAATAATACATATATATGCAAATAAGAATATATGTGTGTATGAGTGTGCTCCAGGTAACTCTTAAGACTCGACTCAACCAGTGTCCGACTGAACTTCTCATAAGCTAGCTTCTCTAACAAACTGACAATCAGAACAGCTTGATTGACCAGTAAAATGACCAATTCGCAGAACAGCAATATAACAAGCAACAGCAACACAGCGTCAGGAACCAGGAGATAGAAACAAACAGTCACAAAACTCCCTTTCTACTGAAGCTAGGTTCAGCATAAACAATCCCAAACTGTGGCGGTGCACAGATGCCTTATCGAATTAGGTCAGGAGCTGTAGCTAGAGACCTGAGTTATCAAAGAGTGTCAATGTGACACACAATCCAGAAAAACGTCGAAAATCACTGTCTAGTCTATCCTCTGTGAACAGAGTTACACAGAGTCCTGAGAAGTATGTTTCGTCTCACCACCGAATACATACTCTACCCAAACAGAGTCTAAATGGCGAGAAAACAACAGCGACAGGAGAGAGGTGTTGACACAACGATGTCCAGCTGCGTAGTGCTCCCGAGGAAGGAGCAGCAGCCACCCACCTCAGGTGGAATCATGTGACTCTTTCCCAGCAACTAGACACCGGCAGTATAACTAGCCTAGTGTCATAATCGGTAGTTTGCCAACTCCAGGGCAGCTACTAGAAACATGAGCATAATATATAATGTTACATCCTACCTATAACAAAAGCTAAGTCAAATAATGTCAAATAGGTCAAATAATAATATAAAGCAAGATATTAACGATTTAGCTATTATCGAGAATATCAGCAATATAAAATTATAGAAAATGGAAAATATACATTATAAATACATTGGGGCCAAATTCTGGGGTCGCAAGAGCCTATGTGCCATGGCGGCACTTATATGCATGTGCCTTTTATGTAATTCTGTCATATGATTGGTGTATTTTGTTACGTTATGCATTTGTCATTATTTCATGTAAACTTTGTTTAGTGTTTTTATTAAATTTTGAGCCTTTTGTTTGTAATCTGATGTATAGTTTTGTTAAATTTGGCTTACTGGTCATTGTATATAATTGGTAGGATGACAACATACCATGAACATTTTTGAGTTTAGTGGTGGGGGTGTTGTGTGTCGGAACACTTTTGAGGTAGTGGTTAAATTGGACACATATGCAACACTTGGGTATCTTTATTGAGGAAAACGTTTCGCCACACAGTGGCTTCATCAGTCCAATACAAAGTAGAAAGTTGAAAGGAGAGGAGGAGTTTGAGGTAATCAGTCCCTCAGCCTGGAGTCGATGTGTTCAGTCCATCAAATAGAAGTTGCTTATATACTGTAGACAGGTGAGACGAAGCAGGAAGAGGCGGGGTCATAGTGGTACCATCCACTAGTCGAAGTAGGTCTTCGTCCTAAGGTTAGACAAGTGTTGAAGAATCCGTTTGTATCAAGATCTCAAGATGTTGCTGTGTCAGACAGGATGTAGATAAATGGTTCAAAGAACCGACAAGTTGTTAAATTAGATACATATGCAACACTTGGGTATCTTTATTGAGGAGAACGTTTCGCCACACAGTGGCTTCATCAGTCCAATACAAAGTAGAAAGTTAAAAGGAGAGGAGGAGTTTGAAGCCAATGTGTGGCGAAACGTTCTCCTCAATAAAGATACCCAAGTGTTGCATATGTGTCTAATTTAACAACTTGTCAGTTCTTTGAACCATTCATCTACACCTTTGAGGTAGTACCAATGTTTGTTTTGTATGGTGTACTCCAGTATGTGTGGAAGGGTGTTTTGGCTTAACGATCAGTAAGCTGTATGTTTGTAAAATATTTCGAGTTTGTGTTCCAAGGACATGGATTTATTTTTTGGATTTCTGTGGAAAGCATATGTTGGTGCTTGGTCAATTGGGTGTATATTTTTGAGATCTGTATTCATGTTTCGGGGACAATGAATCTTGGTATCCTTTGACAAGATCTCTTTGTTTCTTGAGTTTGTATATGTGCTGAGCTATGTGCCATGAGAGTACTGGGGTTTTGATCATGAGGGTTGGGGTGGGGAGTATGTTTTTTTGGGGGCCTTTTATGTTATTTTGTCTATCATGAGTACAGGTGTTTTGGTTTAATAGCCTTTGTCATTAGCCAAGTAAACTTTGTTAAGTTCTTTCTTGTTTGAGCTATTTTTGATAGTTCTTTGATGTGTGGCATTGTTAATTTGATTTACTGGCACCTTGTACAGTATGAGTTTCAAATCATATTTCTGATTTATGTATTTGTACGTGTTATGCCTGATGGGGCGATTTTTATTTTTTATATGTACTATTATGTTTTTAAATAAAATATAAAAAAAATACAGGACTGCATCACATGTCGTCACTTTGACAAACGTACATGTCAGCATCCATGTTCCCCACCATACCCTGCTGAGCGAGTATGTCATGTTACTCCATTTGAGATGACAGGTGTAGATTACACTGACCAATAATTTTAACTAAAACAAACTTCCCATCAAGGTATACATCTGTTTGTTCACGTGTGCTAACACTAGAGCAGTACATCTAGAAGTAGCCACTGACGTGTCTGCTGAAACCTTTATTAAACTATTCAGAAGGTTTGCAGTCAGAAGGGCGTATCCCCGACTGATAATTTCAAACAATGCAACAAAACTCTGTTGCCGGTGCTGCTTACATAAGCAAAATATTTGGTCAACCAGAGGGGCAACAGATGCTGAATCAGCGACGTTGTCGCTGGAAACACATACCTCTGAAGGCTCCTTCGCAAGGAGGATTTTACGAGAGAATGATTGGTGTCATAAAACGTTGTTCAAGGAAGACTCTTCATCGTCAAAGAATCGACTTGAAAGAATTCCGAACAGTCGTGATTGAAGTAGAAAATAAGAGTCAGCCACCAACCTCTGACTTATGTTGCCGGTGATCTGGACAACTTGGAAGTGTTAAGTCCGTCTCATTTACTCCTTGGCAGAAGTCTCAAACCAGTTCCTCCTATGAATGATAACGAGATCATGGAGGATTCTACTCATCTTGAACCTGACCAACTCAGACAAAAATTCAAACACCTCAATTAAGTGACTGAATGTTGGGAGAAAATTTGGCGAGAAGACTTTCTCACCTCACTCAGAGAACACGTCTGTGGAGCTGGAGTTCCTGAAAATCATACGTTGTCCTTAAAACCTGGTGACATAGTGATTATTGACAATGATGGTTCTAGGTCTCGGTGGCCTCATGGAAAAATAGTGACCACACATCTTGATGCAAATAGAATCATCAGGACAGTTGACGTTTTGAGAAACTTTGTAGTAAACAAACGGACAATAGATAAATTAGTGCCGTTAGAATTACAGTGTAGAAAACGAAGTTGGCGATTCTCAAGAAACCCCACAGACTGACAGTGTTAAGAAAAGACAATCAGCCATGGTGGCCAGTGAGAAAATCAAAATGATGTTAAGAGATGAATAGTTTACCTACGGTGAACTAAGGGGCCGACCCACCCAGTGTGGAGAAAAATCTCCAGTTTATGAAAAGGGCGATATCCCCCGTCTTGAAGGGGAGGGGGGGGGTTAATGACCCTCTCAGAAGGGCTTGTGAACCATCTTGCTTTTTCCCTCCCACAACAGAATTATCAAAACCATACGATGGGCGAGGCGTCACAAGACACGCCTCTTTTTTACCAGACTTCCTGGCCACTAGTACATACGAGTGAAAACCTAAGGGAACTGCTATTTTCACAGAGCGTTTAAAATGCCTAAGAAAATGCCTCCTACTTGAAAATCAAGCTCGAGGTATTACGGCTTCCTAAACCCACCTGGAATACCAAGAAACGAAGCTGAAGTCAGCATTTCCTTTGTGGGGCGGAGCTGCGGCGCACAAGAGCATCAGATTGCTACAAGGATCAAACGGGAATGTGTCACAGAGGGCATCACTGCTCTCCCGCTAAAGAACAAAGAGACAACAGTGACCAGTACGTTCTTGACTCTTGTTCATAATGACAATCTCCAGAGACACTAAGCAATTATTTCAGTGCCCAGCACGAGTCAGAAAATTTGCGGTAGAACTTTCTCCCTACCGTGGATAATTCCACGAATCTCATGAACAAGTGATGGTATTGAGTGGCGGTGAAGTGCCCAGTGCGTTGTGTGAATAAACTCTGACGAAAAACGAACTTCTTGAGTGACTACGTCCATCTCTATCGTCAGTCAAGATACCGACACCAGTTTCGTGTCGTTTACAGCGACACAGGACTCCAGTTACAATGAGTCAGGCAGGTTTTATTCCCCATTCATTTGCCCTTTTAAACCACTGCAGTGTTTAGGCTAATGTTAGTACGAATGTTTCCCACCTTAAAGACCGTCATTAGAATGCCATCACCAAAACCCACGTGAGTAACTCATCGCATTCCAGGTAAAATTGACATACTGGAATACCTTCGTTAAGACCACTGTGGACACAACTGCAGCAGCATCAAGAGCGATTCCAGGGAGAGACTGCCTTTCTATTGATATGTATCTCCTATTATGCAGGAAAGTCACGATCCAGTCACATGTCAACGAGCCAGCGAGCACTGCACACACCCTGTCTTCGATTCCGCTATCATTCATCGCCTCATAACGCTACGCAGCTGGGTTTAGTCCTGGCTCTATATCTCCGACTCAAGATCTTCCTCTCATCATCTATTCTTCGTCTGTCCACCCTTCACGTACAGACGTACAATCCTGACAAGCAACGTTTTCCACAACACTGAAGTGACTGACTCCCATATCATCTGCACAGTGTTAATTGGAAGTCAACATAAGGGAAAACCTAATCAACAAAATACAAGGAAACTGACAGGTCTGTAATGTAGTGTAGTGTCGATTTTTTCCCCCTCAGTGCCAGGTGAGGGGTGGAAGTGATCATTTAAACATGGCTGACTGACATTCAATCACCAGCTACTGCCAGATGTACAACTACGAAGCGACATTCTAATACTGACAGTAGCTGACCACCATATCAACTGCAGCAGTGTTAATGGGAGGGAAATACAGGAGAAACCGATAAATCTACAAAACAAACTTCAGGAAACTGTCAGGCTATACCAGCGGTTCTCCCTCAGTGTTAAATGTGGGAAAGAAGTGAATAGTTAACCAACCAAGGATATTTTTAATAGCGGACTTCCATATTAATGACCAGTGTACATTAGGAGGGAAACATAGGAGAAAACGCCAAATCTAACGACAAAACTCCAAGGAATCTGTCAGGGGCAGTGGTCGTTTTTTACACTCACTGCTTTTAAAAATGGCTGACACATCAACTCTACGAGGACTAGCAACAACGACGAGCCCCGCTATATAGGATTGATGGCGCTGTGTACGGACATCGCCTTTGAAAAACTTCTTTTTACACTGCCAGGATGGAAATGAGTTAGAAGTGTGATAGGGGAAGCCGGACTATGAAGTGAGGAGTGATGGGAGTTTACGAAGTAAGGGGACAAGTGAGGGGTAATCCGGGTATGTGATACCAGAAAATCTACTAGTAACCAGTGGTGATTTCTAGAGTAGCTACTTGGCATTGCTAGGTGTCTGATAGGATCAGTGGTTTCTTTTTAATAAAAAGTAAAGAAAAGAAAACAAATTTCTGTTGTGAAATGATAAAGAATGATAAAGAGTGAAGAGTAACTATGGCTGGCATCAGAGGGGTTCAGGCTGCCATAATGATATTTATCATTATTGTGCATTTCTCGAAAGAAGGAAATCAGTCATGGGGTCTGGAAAAGGTGAATGAGGTGATAGCTCCCTGGAAAGTGAAAGCCCAACAGTGGCCATCATACCAGAAACGTAAGTGCCACTATCGCCGCAAGGTTTGGCAACCCCACATCTCCAAAACAAAACAGTGGCGCACAGCTTTTATAGTGGCGCTATTAAGTGGCGATATTCATACTAATCCAGGACCTCAATCTATGGTACAGGTGCAAAACAGACAGATAAGTCATGGTGATAATGACGGTCTAGTTGCTAGTAATGATAACAACACTATAGGTAATGCACAGACAATAGAACCATTATTATCTCAGACACCACCAGATATTTGTATACACTGTACTAAGGTACGAAAGAAGAACAGTAAACATACCATATGTAAGAGATGTATGGGGTGGGTGCATAATGGATGTGTGTTCAATTATGGTAATGGTGCCAGATTTCATTTTGTTTGTAACAAATGCACTTTGGCACAGTTACCCTTTAGCAATGATGACATTCATTTTCCTATTTTTAATGCTAATGACCCCTTGCCATTTATTGATGATTATGATTGTCTTAGGAAAACAGGACTTCACTTTATTCATGTCAACGCAAGATCACTTCTTCCAAAATTGGCAGAGATTAGGATTCTAGCTAACAGAACTAGAGCGGCAGTTATATCCATCTCGGAATCCTGGTTGGATGATACGGTGACTGACGACGAGGTCAAAATAGAAGGTTACAATATAAAACGCTTAGATAGGAATAGAAAAGGTGGTGGGGTATGTGCCTACATAAAGAACGACTTAGCCTATAATCCAAGACCTGATTTAAATGACAATAAACTGGAGATTCTATGGTTTGAAGTGTTGCTTCCCAAGACCAAACCCATCTTAGTAGGAACTAGTTATCGCCCTCCCACCCATAACCAGTTCTTAGAGGACTTTTCGAGAGTCTTGTCAGGACTTGACAACAATGACGAGACAGTAATATTAGGAGACTTCAACATCTGTTTTCAACAGCAAAATAACGGGCTATGTAAAAGATATAAGCAAATTCTGGATTTAAATAGTTACACGCAACTAATTAATACACCAACCCGGATCACACAGTTCTCAGCCACCCTAATTGACCACATACTTTGTAACCGCCCTGAGAACATTAGTCAGTCAGGGATCATTACCACAGGTCTTAGTGATCATTTCATCATTTACTGTACCAGGAAAATCACTAGGGAACGGATAGGCCTACACAAGACAATAAAAGTTAGGTCAACTAGAAACTACAGTAAAGAAACACTGGTAAATATGCTACACAATTGTGACTGGTCAGTGATAACAAGTTGCACGGACGTAAATGATGCCTGGGAAAAATTCAAAACAATGTTCACTGCCATCCTTGATAATATTGCACCAGTTAAAGAGGTTAGGATTAAACGAAGAACTGAACCCTGGATGACTACTGATATATTAGATAATATGAAATTCAGAGACCAGTTGATAAAAAGATTTAAGGCAGATAGACAGGATATTGCAGCACTAAATGAATTCCAAAGGGTGAGGAACAGAGTGCAGAGGCTTATAAAAGGCGCAAAGGCAAGACACTATTGCTCAAAGATCGAAGAGTACAAGAATAACCCTAGAAAGCTCTGGCAACAACTCAAACAGTTGGGGTATAGCCATAAACCCGTAGATAGATCTAACATAGTTCTAAATGTCGATAACGAGGTATGCCACGAAACAACTAAAGTGGCAAATTGTTTTAATTCATACTACACAACTGTCGCATCAACACTAGTAAGTAAGCTACCAGCTGCATCAAATACCTTTAACACAGACTCTGATAAATTTAAAATATACTATACCAATAAAGGAGTAACTCCAAACAGTTGTCAACTAGTAAGTGTATCTCATGACTTCGTGCAAAAAGAACTAAGCAGGTTAAACCCAATTAAGAGCACCGGCCCAGATAACATCCCGTCTAAATTCCTAAAAGATGGTGCATCTGAACTGGCAATCCCCATTGCTCACATAATAAATTTGTCCATCACCACTAATACAGTGCCAGAGGGGTTCAAGGAGGCCAGAGTTACTCCTATCTTCAAGAAAAATAGTAGGTCTGATGTCAGCAACTATAGGCCTGTTAGTATACTCAGTGTAATATCCAAAATTCTAGAGAGGGCGGTGTACTGTCAAGTAGTTAAATATCTTAGTGACAACAACATTCTTCATAGTTACCAATCAGGCTTTAGGAGATCTTACTCAACCGACACATCCCTAATTAATCTGATGGATTACATGAGAACTGAAATGTCTATAGGGAACCTCATAGGAATGGTAACTTTAGACTTGCAAAAGGCCTTCGATACTGTCAACCACAATATATTATGTAAGAAACTTCAAGCTATCGGCATAGGTTCCACAGACTGGTTTAAGTCCTATCTTAGCAACAGGAAACAAATTGTCAAAATCAACAAACCGGAATCAGAACCACTGCCGATAGCATGTGGAGTTCCCCAAGGTAGTATTCTGGGTCCTTTATTATTCCTGTGTTATGTAAATGATATGCCCATCAGTGTCAAGTGCAAACTCCTACTGTATGCGGATGCCAGTGCTCTGTTAGTGTCAGGTAAAGACCCACAAGATATATCTAATGTATTAACACTGGAACTGGAGTCCTGCAGCAAATGGTTAGTAGACAACAAACTATCGTTACATCTAGGGAAAACAGAAGCCATACTCTTTGGCACAAAATATAAACTGAGCAGGGTAAATAATTTTAATGTCCGGTGTAATGGGGAATCCATCACTTCAGTTTCCTCAGTAAAATATCTGGGAATCCCCTTTGACCCATGCATGTCAGGAGAATTGATAGGGAACAGTGTAGTAAAGAAAGCGAATGCCAGACTGAAGTTCCTCTACAGACAAGCACAGTGTCTACCTACTGAGGCTCGCAGGACCCTATGTCTAGCCCTTATACAATGTCATATTGACTACGCTTGCTCTTCATGGTACTTTGCCTTGACAAAAAAAACTGAAAGATAAACTGCAAATCACCCAGAACAAAATGGTAAGATTCATCCTGGACCTGGGACCAAGAGAACATGTAGGCCAGGATGAATTACAACAATTGGATATGCTGAATATTGAAGACAGAGTAAAACAACTTAAATTAAATCAAGTTTATAAAATTGCTCACAAACAGTGTCCAGAATATCTTGCTGCCAATTTTGTCAAGGCTGGGAACCAAAGCAGTCATAGTACTAGGGGGAGAGAGCACAACTTTGTAGTACCCACAGTCAGTAGCCAGGCTTCAAAACACCTTTTATTGTACAGCAATAAAGGAATGGAACAGACTGCCTGCACAAGTCAAAGGCAGTCATAGCATGAGCCAGTTCAAGAAGAGAACCAAAAAAGTACCTAATGAATGTAGCGACAGAAAGGGAGGAGGATAATTTTTTATTTTTTTAGTTAACACATATGTATATGTAAATAACTCTTTTTACCTTATTCCTAGTATACATATATCCTTAATAATATAATGACATATATATCCTACAATGTAAAAATTAAGTATAAAAAGGACCCCAATGGAAATAAGTCACTCTGTCTGACTTTTTTGGGTTATCCTGGGTTCTCTACACATATGCTGCTATGTATGATTATGTATGTAAATGTATTTGTGTATACCTGAATAAACTTACTTACTTACTTACTTACTTACTTGTCTAATAAGTTCTTCCAAAGAGCCCAGAGCTGCATGTAGCACGGAGCCCAGAGCTGGATGTGGGCACGGAGCCCGGAGCTGGATGTGGGCACGGAGCCCAGAGCTGGATGTAGTATGGAGCCTAGAGCTGGATGTACCACGGAACCCAAAGCTGGATGTGGGCACGGATCCCAATGCTGGATGTTGTATGGAGCCCAGATCTGGATGTGGGCACAGAGCCCAGAGCTTGATGTGGGCACAGAGCCCAGAGCTTCATGTGGGCACAGAGCCCAGAGCTGAATGTAGCACGGAGCCCAGAGCTGGATGTGGACACGGAGCCCAGAGCTGGATGTAGTACGGATGAAGACACTTGGTTAGTGCCTAAAGGAGATAAACTCGGTAGAGGACCTCGAGCTTTGATTTCTGGATCTAACAAACACACACACATACAGAACACACCTCACACGACCACTCACCAAATTTACACTAAACCCGCGCGGGCAGTCATGTACTTTCAATAAATGGAACAATTTGAAGCTAACAGATTTTTGATGACTGTTCAGTTGACAACGAGGCAACAGAGTCAATAGCAGTAGTAATGGTAGATAAAGAGGGTTATTATAGTCATAGCAGAACTGGTGGCAACCAGGAATAGAACCACTGGTACACACAGCTCTCTGAGTGGCAGTAGACAGTGGCGTCATAATGGAAGCGGGGGGAGGCCGCCCCGGTGACACCATCAAGGGGTGACACCATAGAGCCTCTAAAGAAGATGACACTAATGCACAAAACATTGCTGCACCAACATAAGAGAAAAATCCTGTTTCTATACAGCCTCTTATATGATTACAGAGTACAAATAGACCTATATAGGGAAAATCAATGACGCTCTATGAAAAACTACGATATATCGATAATTTTATTTATGATATTTAGGAAAAACCCTTAATCGACCTGGCATCACTATGATCAGTCATCAGTGACGTAACATCCTGTGTCTGCTGTACCGCCCACCAGTGAGTTTGGTCCAGGTGGTGGTGTATATGTGGCTGTGTCTGCTGTACCGCCCACCAGTAAGTTTGGTCCAGGTGGTGGTGTATATGTGGCTGTGTCTGCTGTACTGCCCACCAGTGAGTTTGGTCCAGGTGGTGGTGTATATGTGGCTGTGTCTGCTGTACCGCCCACCAGTGAGTTTGGTCCAGGTGGTGGTGTATATGTGGCTGTGTCTGCTGTACCGCCCACCAGTGAGTTTGGTCCAGGTGGTGGTGTATATGTGGCTGTGTCTGCTGTACCGCCCACCAGTGAGTTTGGTCTAGGTGGTGGTGTATATGTGGCTGTGTCTGCTGTACCGCCCACCAGTGAGTTTGGTCCAGGTGGTGGTGTATATGTGGCTGTGTCTGCTGTACCGCCCACCAGTGAGTTTGGTCTAGGTGGTGGTGTATATGTGGCTGTGTCTGCTGTACCGCCCACCAGTGAGTTTGGTCCAGGTGGTGGTGTATATGTGGCTGGGTTAAACAGACAAAGAGACAGGTAATTATCATATTTTGAGCCTCCTTAGTCTTGGTATTTCAAGTTGAAATACCAAGACAAAGGAGGCACCAGCGAGCTGCTGATAGTGGTCTTGAAAAAGTTAAGCACTGGACTGCACTAAATGCACTAACATTCATAGATGAATGGAATTCAATCATTAAGTCTTCCAACTCTGACATTCTGCCTGAGGTTGTTCTTTACTATATGTGTTTCTGTGGCTTCTTGTGAAACGAGTTTCTAAAAGTTGAAGCTGACTAAAAACTATTTACGGTCCAAAATGAGTCAATCCAGAATCTCTGACTTAGCAATGTTTTCCATAGAAAATGGGTCAGTTGACAGCATTGATTTTGATGATGTGATAGATGATTTTGCAGGATTGAAGGCAAGGAAATGTTAGATCTGATTCATTGAGATGTTACCTGTACTCAAGGTCAAATCGGAACTAGTGTTTCTCTGGTATTGCAATGTTTTTCTTTATTTTTCAAGTTTGTTTGCATTGTTGAAGATGAATAAATGTAGGATCTGTCGCCTGTACTCAAAGTGGTATTTGAGTTTTGTTTACTCAGTATTACAACGATTATTTATTTTATCACTAATAAAGTTGCTCTTTGCTGATGACACTGTGCTTTTGGGAGATTCTGAAGAGAAGTTGCAGAGGTTGGTTGATGGTTTGGTAAGAAATTAAAAGTGAATATAGGAAAGAGTAAGGTGATGAGGATAACATAAAATTTAGGAAACGGGAGATTGGATATCAGATTGGAGGGAGAGAGTATGAAGGAGGTGAATGTATTCAGATATTTAGGAGTGGACATGAAAGATGAGGTGAATCATAGAATTGATGAGGGGAAAAGGTGAGTGGTGCA
>WNWK01053362.1:0-11891 GCA_009830355.1 Cherax destructor | reverse complement strand
AGATTCCACGGCAAACTACACCACCGCCAAGGACCTCAACGGAATGGGATGGAATACGATACCCTTCCCCCTACCTAGGAACTAGAATGCCTGAGGAGAGAAGCTCCCAGGGTAAAACTGGGAAGGAAATAAGGGAGGGATGAGGAGGAGGAGGAGGAAAGGGAAAAGGGAGGATGGGAAAAAGGGAGGGGGGATTGGGGGGTAATTAGGTTCGGTCTGAGGAAGAAGACCAAGAGGTCCAATTCCTCAGACCGATAGCCTCTTTACCGCAACAAGGAGCCCCCCTTAAAGAGTAATGATGTTCAAAGGTTTGTGGAGAAATACCACCCTGAGCAAGCTCAAACAAGCCATAACAGCAGCGTGTTAAGTGACCAAACAATGTCCTACTTCAGGAACATGTTAAAGAGGCGCCAGAAACAGAGGACTGTGGACAGTTATTTTGTTACAGTGTCCAGTGACTCTCAAGCTGGTCCTAGTGGGATTAAAAGACCAAAAAGAGAAGAAACCCCAGATAGGGCTTTGATACCTGAAGTCCTTTTGGAAGGGGATTCTCCTTCCAAACACTAACCCCTCCCTCCCTCACTCCTCCTCCTCCCTATCTTCCATATGCCATCAACAATCTTCAATAAAGGTAAGTAAAAATACATGTATTTATGTATTTACTAACACTTTTAGTAGTAGTATGTAATTCTTTTGTGTATGAAGAAGCTTAATTTTATTAAAATATATTATTTTTTAATATTTTTGGGTTTCTGGAATGGATTAATTGTATTTCCATTATTTCTTATGGGAAATATTAAATCGCCTTTCGAACATTTCATGTTAAGAACAAGCTCCTGGAATGGTAAATATTTTTTTCTCAGTTGTCTGTTGGACAATCTTATTGAAACTTGGGCAATGTATGATGGAAAGATGCTTCTTAACGTACACCAAAAATGAAAGAAATCGGATGATAAATAACAGAGTTCACTTCTCAGCCATTAGCCGCCCCTTAGCGGTATAGCATTTTCGTATGTTTTTATGGTTGTATTCTCGTTTTTTTGGTCTCATTTGATAGAATGGAAGATAGTATATTACAGAAATAGATATGATTTTGATTGGTTTCATGAAGAAAAGTAACTTGAAATTGAGCTCAAAGTAGCAGAAATGTTCGATTTTTGCCGATGCTTCAAGAGTAAACAAACGGCGTCACCATCCAATACATGTCCAACTTTCCAGTCTAATGCTCAGTCACGAATGGGTTGACATTATTTATACAATTATTACAATAATGCAGTAGTCTGCATAACAGTAAATCTTCTATTTTTTGTGTGAATAAAAATTCAAAATGGAAAGCAAGAGTAATATAAGAGGGGCCTGGAGACGTGACTAATGAACAGAGGAAATGTTATTTTAGTGCCAGGAATGTCTGCATTGTTTATTCAGGACCCTATTTTGAAATTTGTGTGAAATTGGCCAAATTGCCAATTTCTGACCACTTTTTTGGGTAGTTGAAATAGGTGAATGGGTGGTTTCTTGTACTTGGTCAACAGAATAGAAGGAATACTAGCAAAATAGCTATGAGTTTGGTAGACTGGAACAATGGAATGGGCCAAAAATAGGGCGTAAATTGGGTGAAATCACTGATGCGTAAATATCGCCGTTGGGTTAAGTGTATTCTACCCTAACCACTCTATAATCCGGCAAAGTCACTAATCCGACACCCTGCAGGTCCCGATGATGCCAGATTAGTGATGGCCGACATGTATGTGCAATGTACAGACCTTAGTGGCAACATGCAGACCCCATCAACTTCCTAATGGAAAATGTGGACTTCCTTCTGCTCCAACACAACTGTCAACATATAATTGTTGGTGACCTCAACCAACATTTTATACAGAGGGACTTTGATGACCTTCTTGCAGTGTTTGACATGAGAAACTTTGTTGATTTCCCTACTCACATCTCTGGCTCCTCCCTTGATCCAGTAGTGAGTGATCTGGCAGAAGGTACAGTTACTTGTCAACCCCTTGGCTATGTTGGATCGTCTGACCACAAGGCTATTTTTGCGACACTGAAGAGCCCAACAGAACGAGGTGAGGAGTCCACCATGCACAACCTGGCTATGGGAAAGAGGTAATTGTCCAGCATTTTCCTCTGAGCTTGCCACCACCAATTGAAATGCTCTTCTCCAAGGGGATGTCAACAACAAAGTGAATGCCTTCATTGGACACATCCTAATCTACAACAAAAACACATCCCTTATTAGCACTATGTGATGAAGCCTTTAGATCAGCCGTGGTTCGGCTGTCGTTGTAGAGAGGCTGCTACTGCTAAGTACAAGGCTTGGCGAAGGTATAAGAGACATCCTACTACCTACAGTGGACCCCCGGATTACAATGGCGTCGGATTACGTAAAATTCGAAAAACGCAACATTTTTCCGTAAAAATAATGGTTCGGTAAACGATGATCCGCTCGGAAAACGATATTCGTCTTGGACGCGTACACGTGCCCTGGGACGGCACTGTACCATTGTTTACCAGCGAGTGAGCGCCACCCCCACATTCATACCATACATTTTGTCATTTTTCCCACCATTTTTAGTGCCTGAAACTGCTAAATAACCCACCATGGGTCCAAAGAAAGCTCCTAGTGCCAGCCTTGTGGTAAGGAAAGTGAGAAATACGGTAGAACTGGAGAAGGAGATCATTGCAAAATATGAAAGTGGAGTGCATGTGGCTGAGCTGGCCAGGCTCTATGGCAAACCCTATTCAACCATCGCTACCAATGTGGCCAAGGCAAATCAAATCAAGAACGCTGTTGTTGCGAAAGGTGCAAATATGATCACAAAACAGAGATCGCAAGTGCTGGAAGATGTGGAAACTTTGTTGTTGGTGTGGATCAACGAGAAACAATTAGCAGGAGATAGTGTTACGCAGGCGATAATATCTGAAAAAGCAAGGCAGCTGCATGATGATATCGTCAAGAAAATGCCTGCATCGAGTGCTGAAGTGAGCGAATTTAAAGCCAGCAAAGGCTGGTTTGACAGATTTAAGGAGCGTAGTTGCATACATAAGTGTGATAAGGCATGGTGAGGTAGCCAGTTCTGACAAAAATGCGGCTGAAAATTATGTGAAGGAATTCAAGGAATGCAAAATAGAACTTTGTGAACCATTAACTAACATTTGTAATACTAGTACATCCCTTCAAAAAGGTGTAGTGTCTGATATGTGGAAGATGACTAATGTAATTCCTACTTTTAAAGCAGGGGACAAGTCATTACCATCAAATTATCATCCAATAAGCCTGAACCCCTAGGTAGTAGGTTGGTAAACAGCAACCACCCAGGGAGGTACTACCGTTTTGCCAAGTGAGTGTAAAACAGAAACCTGTGATTGTTTTACATGATGGGATAACAGTATCTTGCTACTTCTCCTTACACTTAGGTCACACTACACATGTATGTACACACCTTATATATTTAAACACCCATTTAGGTTTTCTTCTCTCTTAAAGTTCTTGTTCTTCTTTATTTCCTCTTTTCTCCATGGGGAAGTGGAGAAGAATTCTTCCTCCATAAGCCATGAATGTTGTAAGAGGTGACTAAAATGCCAGGAGCAAGTTAGTAACTCCTTCTCCTGTATAAATTACTAAATTTAAAAATAAAAATTTTCTTTTTTAAGTCACCCTGCCTCAGTGGGATATAGCCAGTTCATTGGGGGAAAAGGAGCCTGACCTCAATTGTAGGCAAATTACTAGAGTCAATTATAGCTGATACTATAAGAAGCCATCTTGATAAGCATAATTTGATCAGTAATACTCAGCATGGATTCACGAGGGGCAGTTCCCACCTAACTAATTTACTAACTTTCTTCATTAAAGCTTTTGAGGCTGTTGATCACAGCAGCCTCAGATAGCAGCTGATAGAGCACCACACAAATGACTGTTAACCCTTTCAGGGTCCATCCTGTAGTTCTACGGCTTTGAAGCCTGCGTCCAAGCCGTAGAGCTACGGCTTGAGCTCAGCTCACTCAGATAAGCTATAAGCGGTAAATCTGGGCCTAGATATGAGAGAATACATCTATGTGGTACGTGTGCACCATATAAAACAAATACTGCAGCACACAGTGCATGGATTAAAACAGCGACTTTGCGGTGTTTTTACGTATGTTTTTTACAGTTGTATTAGCAATTTCTTGGTCTCATTTGATAGAATGGAAGATATATTAGAGAAATAGAGATGATTTTGACTGGTTTTAGCAATGAAAATGGCTTGAAACTGAGCTCAAAGTAACGGAAATGTTCAATTTTTGCCGATGTTCATGGGTAAACAAATGATGTCACGCATCTAATACACGTCAGCTTGTGGGTTTAATATACAGTGGAACCCCAACTAATGTAAGCTCCATATAACGTAAAAATTGTATAACGTAAGCTTTTTTTGCAAAATATTTGTCTCGTGTAGCGTATATTTACTCGTATAGCGTAACGTACCAGACCTGTCCGCCTGCCCCGTGCAGGACGCCAGTCTAGCATTGTTTACCATTGAGAGAACATTACCCAGTGTGCTCTTTCAAACATTCACAATACTTTTGTTGTATTTTTTGGTGGTTTAGTGATTGTCACTGTGAAATAAGTCACCATGGGTCCAAAGAAGCTTACTAGTGGCACCCTTGTGGTAGCATTCATGCAGGGAGTGTAGCATTCATGCAGGGAGGGTAGCATTCATGCAGGGAGGGTAGCATTCATGCAGGGAGGGTAGCATTCATGCAGGGAGGGTAGCATTCATGCAGGGAGGGTAGCATTCATGCAGGGAGTGTAGCATTCATGCAGGGAGTGTAGCAATCATGCAGGAAGTGTAGCATTCATGCAGGGAGTGTAGCATTCATGCAGGGAGTGTAGCACTCATGCAGGGAGTGTAGCACTCATGCAGGGAGTGTAGCACTCATGCAGGGAATGTAGCACTCATGCAGGGAGTGTAGCACTCATGCAGGGAGTGTAGCACTCATGCAGGGAGTGTGGCACTCATGCAGGGAGTGTGGCACTCATGCAGGGAGTGTGGCACTCATGCAGGGAGTGTAGCACTCATGCAGGGAGTGTAGCACTCATGCAGGGAGTGTAGCACTCATGCAGGGAGTGTAGCACTCATGCAGGGAGTGTAGCACTCATGCAGGGAGTGTGGTACTCATGCAGGGAGTGTGGCACTCATGCAGGGAGTGTAGCACTCATGGAGGGAGTGTAGTTTTCATGGAGGGAGTGTAGCACTCATGCAGGGAGTGTAGCATTCATGCAGGGAGTGGGGATTCCCCTTCCAAACACTAACACCCTCCCCCTGTTGTCCTCCCTATCTTCCAGATGCCTGCAACTCTCTTCAATAAAGGTAAGTAAATGTTATTTATTAATCTGTTTTTTATTATTTAGTATGTGAATATTTTTGGGTGGAACGGATTAATTGTATTTACATTATTTCTTATGGGAAATAAGGTTTCGAATTACGTATTTTACGTGTTAAGTAATAGCTCCTGGAATGGATTAATTACGTTAGTCGGGGTTCCACTGTATGTTTACGAATGTTTTGATATTATTTATACAATCATTACAATATTGCATAACAGTAAATCATCTACTTTCTGGTGTGAATAAAAATTCATTATGTGAATAAAAAATAAAAATGGAATTCATTTCTAAAGCCTGAAAACGTAACTAATAAACAGAGGAAATGTTAGTTTAGTGCCAGGAATGCCTGCACTGTTTATACTGGACCCTATTTTGAAATTGTAATATTTTGAACTTTGTGTTAAATAGGTAAAATTACCAATTTCCCATCACTTCATTGGGTAGATGAAATAGTTGACTGGGCGATTTCGTGTGTTCAATCGATAAAACAAAAGTAATACTAAAGAAATAGCTAAGAATTTGGTCGACAGCAAAATTGCTGATGCGTAAATATCACTGACTCAGCAAAATTCGCAAGAGCATAATTTCATCAATTTTCCATCAAATTTCATACTTTTTGTTTTATTACCTTCAGAAAAAGATTTTCTACCATTTCATAAGATAAAATAAAAAAAATTTGGGGGGAAAATTCTTGGACCATGGCAGTCACTCTGAGATTTGGCCTCTGGACCCTCAAAGGGTTAAAGAAAGTGGACCCCCGCGAATTCGCAGCTTCAGTAATTCACAGAGTTTTCCTTAGAACCTAATTAATAATTGTTCACGGAAATCCAGCAAATTTGCAGAATTTTTTTTCGCAATATATAATTTGTGTTTTAACGCTAAATATTAAGAAAAATATAATTTAATAATTTTGTAACATAAATATTAACATAAATTCAGCAAAATTTTCATATAAAATATAGCCTCTCCTCACTTAACAATGGAGTTTCGTTCCTAAGACCACGTCGGTAAATGAATTTGTCGCTAAATTAGGAGCATACTATAATGGTAGTGGGTTTGTTTCAACGATCTTTCATACTGTTTTGTCACCTTTGCACCATTTATAACATTTTTGGTATATTTTTAAATGTTAATACAGTAGTGTACTGTATATTGTAATAAAAAGAATACAGTGGACCCCCGAGTATTGGCTACCCTGAGTATCGGCCGACTTGAATTTCGGTCGTTTTTTCGACCCAATTCTGGTCTGACTATCGGCCGTTTCCCCGTGTTTCAGCCGGTGTACCAGACCTGTCCACCTGCCCATGCTTGCGCGCCACCCCGCGCAGGCGTCGTGAGCCAGTCTAGCTTTGTTTACCATTGAGTGAACATTACCCTGAGCACTCATCCAAACATTTCACAATCAATTCATTGTGTTTAGTGCTTGTTTATTAATTGTGACTGTGAAATAAGCCACCATGGGCCCAAAGAAACTTCATAGTGGCAGCCCTTTGGTAAAGAAAGTGACAAACACGATAGAATTGAAGAAAGAAATTGTAGCAAAGTACCAAAGTGGAGGAGGAAGAGAGAGGGGAGAATGTGCCTTCTTCAGTGATTCAGTGATTCTACGATATGTACGATACTAAAGCAGCACGAGTCGATAAAGGCTATAGCACCAGTGTAGCAAGTAAGTTAAGAGTGTGGTAGTGGTTGTGATGGTGGTAGAGGGTGGTAGTGATGGTGGTAGTGATTGTGGTAGAGGGTAGAGCTCTCTAGACAGTTTTTTTTTTGTGCGACATGGGTTCAGTGACTCTCTCAAGCTGGTTCTAGTGCCATTAAAAAACAAAGAAGGGGAGTAACCCAGGATAAGGACTTGGTACCTGAAGTCTTCATGCAAGGGGATTCCCCTTCCAAACAACAGCAACTCTTCCATCTTCTCCCCTCATCCAGTCTTCCAGACATCACCAAGAGTCTTTAATAAAGGTAAGTGTGATAGTCTTGTTTACACTTGATTTGCCATTCTTTTATGTTATTATTTATTTAATTATGTTATTATTTATTATTATGTTATTATTTCTAGGTAGTAGGTTGGTAGACAGCAACCGCCCAGGAAGGTACTACCGTCCTGCCAAGTGAGTGTAAAACAAAAGCCTGTAATTGTTTTACTTGATGGTAGGATTGCTGGTGTCTTTTTTCTGTCTCATAAACATGCAAGATTTCAGGTACATCTTGCTACTTCTACTTACACTTAGGTCACACTACACAGTCATGTACAAGCATATATATACACACCCCTCTGGGTTTTCTTCTATTTTCTTACTAGTTCTTTTTCTTTTTTTTTTTTCAACAAGTCGGCCATCTCCCACCGAGGCAGGGTGACCCAAAAAAAAGAAAATCCCCAAAAATAAAATACTTTCATCATCATTCAACACTTTCACCACACTCATACATAATCACTGTCTTTGCAGAGGCGCTCAGATACGACAGCTGAGAATAGTCCCTCCCAGCTGTCACTATCCCAGACCCCTCCTTTAAAGTGCAGGCACTGTACTTCCCATTTCCAGGACTCAAGTCCAACTAAATCAATTAACTGGTTTCCCTGAATCCCTTCACAAAATGTTACCCAGCTCACACTCCAACAGCTCGTCAGGTCCCAAAAACCATTCGTCTCCATTCACTCCTATCTAACACGCTCACACATGCTTGCTGTAAGTCCAAGCCCCTTGACCACAAAATGTCCTTTACCACCTCCCTCCAACCTTTTATAGGACGACCCCTACCCCCCCTTCTTTCCCCTACAGATTTATACGCTCATCAAGTCATTCTACTTTGATCCATTCTCTCTAAATGACCAAACCACCTCAACAACCCCTCTTCAGCCCTCTGACAAATACTTTTTGTAACTCCACACCTTCTCCTAATTTCCACATTCCGAATTTTCTGCATAATATTTACACCGCACATTGCCCTTAGACAGGACATCTCCACTGCCTCCAGCCTCCTCCTCACTACAGCATTTGCAACCCATGCTTCACACCCATATAAGAGTGTTGGTACCATTATACTTTCGTACATTCCCTTCTTTGCCTCCATGGATAACCTTTTTTTGTCTCCACAGATACCTCAATGCACCACTCACCTTTTTTCCTTCATCAATTCTATGGATACCTCATCCTTCATAAATCCATCCGCTGACACGTCAACTCCCAAATATCTGAAAACATTTACTTCTTCCATAATCCCTCTCTCCAATGTGATATCCAACATTTGCCACATTCCTCCCCTATCCACTCTATCATATACCTTTTCTAAATCCATAAATGAATGAAAACTTCTCTACCTTTATCTAAATACTGTTCACATATATGCTTCACTGTAAACACTTGATCTACACATCCCCTACACACTCTAAAGCCTCCTTGTTCATCTGATATCCTACTCTCTCTGTCTTACCTCTAATTCTTTCAATAATAACCCTGCCATACACTTTACCTGGTATACTCAGTAAACTTATTCCCCTATAATTTTTACACTCTCTTTTATCCCCCTTCCCTTTATATAAAGGAACTATACATGCTCTCTGCCAATAGGTACCTTCACCTTTTTCATACATTTATTAAACAAAAATACCAACCACTCCAACACTATATTCCTCCTTGCTTTTAACATTTCTGTCATGATCCCATCAGTTCCAGCTGCTTTACCCACTTTCATTCTACGTAATGCCTCACGCACTTCCCCCACACTCACATCCTGCTCTTCTTCACTCCTAACGATGTTGTACCTCCCTGGCCAGTACATGAAATTACCGCCTGCCTTTTTTCATCGACATTTAAAAGTTCCTCAAAATATTCCCGCCATCTACCCAATACCTCCAGCTCCCCATCTACTAACTCCCCTACTCTGTTTTTAACTGACAAATCCATTCGTTCCCTAGGCTTTCTTACCTTGTTTATCTCACTCCAAAATTTTTTCTTGTTTTCAGCAAAATTTCTTGACAGAGCCTCTCCCATTCATTCATCTGCTCTTCTTTTGCACTCTCTCACCACTCTCTTCACCTTTCTTTTACTCTCCATATACTCTGCTCTTCTATTAACACTTCTGTTTTGTAAAAACCTCTCATAAGCTACCTTTTTCTCTTTTATCACACCCTTTACTTCTTCATTCCACCACTCACTCTTCTTTCCTCCTGCACCCATCCTCCTATAGTCACAAACTTTTGCCCCACATTCTAATACTGCATTTTTAAAACTATCCCAACTTTCTTCAACCGCCCTACTACTCATACTTGCACTATCCCACCTTTCTGCCAATAGTTGCTTATATCTCACCCTAACTTCCTCCTCCCTTAGTTTATACACTTTTACCTCTCTCTTACTTGCTGTTGCCATTTTCTTTTTGTCCCATCTACCTTTTACTCTAAGTGTAGCTACAACTAAATAATGATCCGATATATCCGTTGCTCCTCTATAAACATGTACATCCTGAAGCCTACCCATCAA
The DNA here is from genome assembly GCA_009830355.1 of Cherax destructor. Taxonomy (NCBI): domain Eukaryota; kingdom Metazoa; phylum Arthropoda; class Malacostraca; order Decapoda; family Parastacidae; genus Cherax; species Cherax destructor. The sequence goes on along the minus strand of WNWK01053362.1, from coordinate 2,033 downwards.
CGTTTTATCCACCAATATATAATCTAACAAACTACTTTCCTTATGTGCTATATCATACCTTGTATATTTATTTATCCTCTTTTTCATAAAATATGTATTACTTATTACCAAACCTCTTTCTACACATAGCTCAATTAATGGTTCCCCATTTATATTTACCCCTGACACCCCAAATTTACCTACTACTCCCTCCACAACATTTTTACCCACTTTAGCATTAAGATCCCCAACCACAATTACTCTCTCACTTGGTTCAAAACTCCCCACACACTCGCTCAACATTTCCCAAAATCTCTCTCTCTCCTCTACACTTCTCTCTTCTCCAGGTGCATAAACACTTACTATAACCCACTTTTCACATCCAACCTTTATTTTACTCCACATAGTCCTTGAATTTATACATTTATATTTCCTCTTTACCTGCCATAACTGATTATTCAACATTATTGCCACTACTCCTTTAGCTCTAACTCTTTTTGAAACCCCTGACCTAATCCCATTTATTTCTCCCCACTGAAACTCACCTACCCCCTTCAGCTTTGTCTCACTTAAAGCCAGGACATCCAGCTTCTTTTCATTCATAACATCTACAATTATCTCTTTCTTATCATTCACACAACATCCACGCACATTCGAACATCCCACTTTGACGGTTTTCTTCTTTTTCTTTTTAGTAAATCTATACAGGAAAAGGGGTTACTAGCCCATTGTTCCCGGCATTTTAGTTGACTTTTACAACACGCATGGCTTACGGAAGAAAGATTCTTATTCCTCTTCCCCATGGATATGAAATGAAAAGCAATAAGAACAAGAACTATTAAGATAAAATCAAAGAAAACTCAGATGAGTGTGTATACATAAACATGTCCATGTATGTGTAGCGTGACCTAAGTGTAAGTAGAAGTAGCAAGACGTACCTGAAATCTTGCATGTTTATGAGACAGAAAAACGACACCAGCAATCCTACCATCATGTAAAACAAATACAGCCTTTCGTTTTACTCACTTTGCAGGACGGTAGTACCTCCCTGGGTGGTTGCTGACTAAAACCTACTACCTACGTTCTTGTTCTTATTTCCTCTTATCTCCATGGGGAAGTGGAACAGAATTCTTCCTCCGTAAGCCATGCGTGTTGTAAGAGGCGACTAAAATGTCGGGAGCAAGGGGCTAGTAACCCCTTCTCCTGTATATATTACTACAGTAGATCGTCATTTCGCACGGTAGTTACATTCCTGAAAATGTCGTGTTAGAAAATTTCGTTTTACAGTAGACCGTCATTTAGCACGATAGTTACGTTCCTGAAAAAGTCGTGTTAGATAATTTTGTGTTAAATAATTAAAATAACTTATGGGAAAAATAGGGTTACGTTCCTGGGAGTCCCCAAAAAGCCAAACAAGTTTTTTTTTGACCAACAGATCTTACAAAAATAAAAGTGAATATGTAATTGTAATTCATTATCGTGATGCATTATGTTGTTTTTACTCCTCAAGACTACAAATGTAACATAAATAATAGTATTTACCTTAAATTGTGGGTGCTGGTGTTTGTGGATGATTGTGAAGAGAGTGGAGAGTTATGCTGTGGCCCTACTGGGCTGAGGTGGTTAGTAGAGGTTCTGGAACTGAAGTCGATGGTTGTACTGTGTGTCTAACTTTAAGTCAGTCAAGTCAGTCAGTAAGTCATTCAGTAGGTCAGTCAAGTCATCAGTAAGTCAGTCAAGTCATTCAGTAAGTCAGTCAAGTCATTCAGAAAGTCAGTCAAGTCATTCAGTAAGATAGTCAAGTCATTCAGAAAGTCAGTCAATTCATTCAGTAAGTCAGTCAAGTCATTCAGTAAGTCAGTCAAGTCATTCATTAAGACAGTCAAGTCATTCAGTAAGTCAGTCAAGTCATTCAGTAAGTCAGTCAAGTCATTCAGTAAGTCAGTCAAGTCATTCAGTAAGTCAGTCAAGTCATTCAGTAAGTCAGTCAAGTCATTCAGTAAGTCAGTCAAGTCATTCAGTAAGTCAGTCAAGTCATTCAGAAAGTCAGTCAA
>WNWK01053361.1:0-11891 GCA_009830355.1 Cherax destructor | reverse complement strand
TAAGAACAAAATGCCGTATTTTCCGCCATATAGGCACTTTTTCCCACATAAAAGTCTTGGAAAATCCCCTGCGCCTTATATGCTCAAGGTTAGGTCAAGGGTAGGCTTTGTGTTACGCCTTAGCATTTATTTACTAACATTACGTTACAATTGCGTTGAAACATCGTGAAATAGGTCTTATATGATCGTGCGCCTTATATGCCGAAAAATACGGTAACCTTAAATTGGAAAAGTTGCAAGACACTGAGGATTATCTTGCAACTGCAGGTTCACTCTACAGACGACAAGAGGGTTAATCAGAGACATTGTATTTCCTGAGAGAGAGAGAGAGAGAGAGAGAGAGAGAGAGAGAGAGAGAGGAGAGAGAGAAGAGAGAGGAGGAGAAGAGAGAAAGGTATTGAAGCCTCTGTGAGTGGTAGAGTGTTCAGCAGAACCCTTGCTTGAGGATCCACGTCAGGAGAACTATCAGTCACTCTTCCCATCTCTACCATAGCTCATACTGTGGTTGCCAGAGTAACTCAGAATCATTCCCCACAATTCTCCAATTTGTTGAGAAAGTTCACTGAGTTTCATATTCATACCCAGAGAGACATACAGCCTCCTGAGTCGAGAGTATCCCTTGCCTGTGCCTGTTAAGAGTATCCCTTGTCTGTACCTGTCAAGAGTATCCTTGCCTGTACCTGTCAAGAGTATCCCTTGCCTGTACCTGTCAAGAGTATCCCTTCCTGTACCTGTCAAGAGTATCCCTTGCCTGTACCTGTCAAGAGTATCCCTTGCTGTACCTGTCAAAGTATCCCTTGCCTGTACCTGTCAAGAGTATCCCTTGCCTGTACCTGTCAAGAGTATCCCTTGATACTTAACCCAGATACTTAAAACTCAACTTAAAGAAGAAGGTGTACAGCTTCCTGACTCACCTTCTGTGTCAGACTTGACGTCCTGACCTTATTCTAAGGAGCACTATGACGGGTGGGAACAAATATTTAAGCTACAGTGCGAGAATGCAAACGCCCAGGACCTTCTAAATAGCCAGCAGTGAGATCATTAACAAGTCCAATAACAAAGATATATATGGTCAACACTCAGTGACGCTCTACAGCAGCTGGAGAAGTTTGCATAAAGAAATGTGTTTCGTTAGTTCCACATTTCTTGGAACATAACCAGATTTCTATTTTGAAATGTTTGAGAAACAAGTACATGCCGTACTTGTTAAAGAACATGAACTAATTGTTCATAACTATCAGCTTGTAGTTCGAACATCGAGGAAAAAAACAAGGACAAACATACGCAGAATTTGCTCGAGAAGACGAAGTCAGATCACGCAGGAACTTATGAGGGGTTTCCAGCTCTTCCAGTACAGAACCTGGAATTCTACAATGGTTTTCCTCCCAATGTTCAAGACTATATGATAGACCATTCTTGTTATGTAGTGTACCAGATGACTACCATAACAGATACTGATAAGTAATTCATAAGATTCTTTAAACTACAGTCCATCCAGAGAGAGAGAGAGAGAGAGAGAGAGAGAGAGAGAGAGAGAGAGAGAGAGAGAGAGGAGAGAGAGAGAAGAGAACAGTAAACAAGTGATATCAAAATATTAAAAACAATCACTGTGAAAAAATAGTAAACTTCCAAGCACTTTCGGATTTCTTACATTATCAAGGACCTGTAAAAATAACAGAACAGTAGAAGGCTTATGTGAGGTGACATCTCAGGCTTATAAACCTTCTACTCTTCTATTTTACAGGTCTTTGATAATGTGGAAATCACAAACACTGGAAGTACACTATTTTTCACAGTAATTATTTGCACAGAGAGAGGTAAGTGTTAGTAGTAGAGTGACGGGAGAATTTATTTAATCCCTCACCTCAGTATCGAGCTCTTGCTTCTGTATCGCAACCTGCAAGAAAATATCAAAAAGCTTCAAAGTCACTCTCTGGAGACAGACAGAAGGATGATAAAGGAAGGAGAAAAATCATATATTCTTACTGTAAAAGCAAGAGCATACAAGAAAGTATTGCTATGCATCTGGCGCCACTATTTCTACTTCCCTCTTGGTTCATCAGAGAAGCAAGGATATCAGCACTAGAGTAATACACCTATGGAAAACAAACTATAGCCAGTGTTAAACAAGCCAGGCCATTTCCTAAGGTCACTGGTCTGGAGCTTTAAACTCACTCGCCGTGGTTTAACCCCTACCCGTATCGTGGTTTGTTTGCAATCGTATTTTTGCGACATCTATGGGAGAAATTTGTTAGCCACACTATCTCCCTCTGCTAATATCACTGAGCAACGTAGATAACTACAAGATGATAAAGTGTCTGAAGAAAATGAGGTTTTTTGGCACTTTTATTCAACTGCTAAGGCTGGTCTGAAGCTATCAGAGGTACACCATGTAAACTGCTATCGTGACGCAGGTGTATATCTGAAGTTATTAATAGATAACATACTAAATGAGGTAGATAAAACATTGTCGGTGTCAGGTAACATACTGCCTCTGTCAGCTAACACACTGCCAGTGTCAGATAGCATACTGCCAGTGTCAGATAACACACTGCCAGTGTCAGATAATACACTGCCACTGTCGGATAATTTCACTGCAAGTGTCAGATAACACACTGCCAGTGTCAGATAACACACTGCCAGTGTCAGATAACAAACTGCAAGTGTCAGATAACACACTGCCAGTGTCAGGTAACACACTGCCAGTGTCAGATAACAAACTGCAAGTGTCAGATAACATAGTGCCAGTGACAGATAATACACTGCTAGTGTCAGATAACACACTGCAGGTGTCAGATAACACACTGCCAGTGTCAGATAACACACTGCAAGTGTCAGATAACACTGCCAGTGTCAGATAACACACTGCCAGTGTTAGATAACACACTGCCAGTGTCAGATAACACACTGCCAGTGTCAATAACATAGTGCCAGTATCAGATAACACACTGCCAGTGTCAGATAACACACTGCCAGTGTCAGATAACACACTGCCAGTGTCAGATAACACACTGTCAGTGTCACATAAACACTGCCAGTGTCACATAACATCTGAACAAATATTTTGTCTTAAAATCATACAGTGGAAGTTAAATATTGATATTCACAGTACAACCTTCATATTAGGTCCTTCACTGTGAATCCAGCTCTTGTATCCTTTGCAGTGACACACTTTATGATCCCTTGCAGTGACACACTTTAGGATCTCTTGCAGTGACACCTTTAGGATCCCTTGCAGTGACACACTTAAGGATCCCTTGCAGTGACACACTCTAGGATCCCTTTCAGTGACACACTCTAGGATCCCTTGCAGTGACACACTCTAGGATCCCTTGCAGTGACACACTCTAGGATCCCTTGCAGTGACACACTCTAGGATCCCTTGCAGTGACACACTCTAGGATCCCTTGCAGTGACACACGCTAGGATCCCTTGCAGTGACACACTCTAGGATCCCTTGCAGTGACACATGTCATAAGTTAGGAAAACTAACAACTCCAGAAGATTTACAATTATAATTTCAGCAGTGCCTTGGTCAGGCTTGTGACACCGGTTCACATACGGCCGGAAAGTGCAAAGGCGTGCGAGCATTTCTACTGGAGCGTAACTCACACTGTATTTCCTGCAGCTGCAGAAACTACGCACTGAAGTTTGTACGTGTCGACGGTGTCAAACACGTCCTTTGGAAATCGTCATGCGCATAATCACTTCGTTATTATTAAAATCAGAGCTAAACCCACAAGGGTCATGCAGACTCACTTCAGTAGCAGTGCACAAAGGCCTGGAAATTTCAAAGTAACACCCACCTGTTTCACTGCAAGGGATGTACAAAAGTGTTCTGTCCATCACTTTAATTCAGGGAGAAGCACTTTTAAACGCTGGTGTGGATCTCTCAAGCTTACTCCACAACCTCGAAAGAACTTAATTCTATTCAGAAATTCATGTCTGATTCACCAGATTAATTTGGCTATTGAAACACGTAATATTACACTAGATGTTGAGAGACTAGAAGAGAGAGAGAGAGAGAGAGAGAGAGAGAGAGAGAGAGAGAGAGAGAGAGAGAGAGAGAGAGAGAGAGAGAGAGAGAGAGAGAGATGAGAGAGAGAGAAAGGGGAGAGAGAGAGAGAGAGAGAGAGAGAGAGAGAGATGAGAAGAGGAGAGAGAGAGAGAGAGAGAGAGAGAGAGAGAGAGAGAGAGAGAGAGAGAGAGAGAGAGAGAGAGAGAGACAAATAACATTCAACACCTTGGTAAGTAAGACAGATGTACAACAGTTAGGTATATTTGTTACGAAACGTTTCTCCTACACAGCAGACTTCTTCAGTCGAGTACAAAGGAGGCAGCAGAAGCAGTGGAGATGTAAAGACGAGGTAATCAGTCCCTCACACTTAAAGGCTGAGGGACTGATTACCTCGTCTTTTGTATACAGTTCTACAGTCTTCCCATTATGTCCTGGAATTTGTGTTGATAAAGCCACTGGATAACGAAACGTCTACAAATACAGACACCCAGATGACGCACATGTGTCTAATTCTTCTTCACGAAATTTAAATCTGGAAGGAAATCAGATTAATTATTTTAAGACATATTTTATCTTGAACTTTCAGTTCTTAGATCAAAAATCGTTATAATAACCATAATTTTTAAAGGGGTGGACCAGTAAGCCAGCGGAAGGCCTCGGTCAGATGACCAAAAGCTGCAGTGGCGGGTCATCATATGACTAAGACCCGCCTCAGGAAACACTTGTCCTAATCTAAGTTCTTCTAATATAAACACTTGCACTTCGTATTTTTTGTGGTAAGTTAACTAGCATCTGCGGCGTCTAGTGAGCACACTTTCAGAGAGACGAAGCAGGTGAAGTACCATCACAGTGAAGTACCATCACAGTGAAGTACCATCCCAGTGAAGTACCATCCCAGTGAAGTACCATCACAGTGAAGTACCATCACAGTGAAGTACCATCACAGTGAAGTACCATCACAGTGAAGTACCATCACAGTGAAGTACCATCACAGTGAAGTACCATCACAGTGAAGTACCATCACAGTGAAGTACCATCACAGTGAAGTACCATCACAGTGAAGTACCATCACAGTGAAGTACCATCACAGTGAAGTACCATCACAGTGAAGTACCATCACAGTGAAGTACCATCACAGTGAAGTACCATCCCAGTGAAGTACCATCACAGGAAGTACCATCACAGTGAAGTACCATCACAGTGAAGTACCATCACAGTGAAGTACCATCACAGTGAAGTACCATCACAGGGAAGTACCATCACAGTGAAGTACCATCACAGTGAAGTACCATCACAGTGAAGTACCATCACAGTGAAGTACCATCACAGTGAAGTACTATCACAGTGAAGTACCATCACAGTGAAGTGTCGTGTGGGTCTTGGGAGAGATATATAGGAGGTCAAAGATACTCCTCGTTGGATGGTTACGGTATATTTACAGTAAGTGAAAGGAGAGTCCCGCACACCGTCTGTCTCGCCTGTAGGTCTAACGTAGTGAGGCAGTCTGCCTATGATAGGCTGTGCACATGCGCTGAGCCTCTGACGTCAGCGGGTACCGTGACGTCACACGCAAAGGGACCAGCTTTATAAAGATACACTAAACAAGTGTATATATGATACTGACACGACAGCTCGGCCATGTTATCGTATGACGTCTCGGCATACTATACAACTCTATAGGCTGAACAGACAGGTGGTACTGGGTGAATCTATACAATAGCAAACACATTATAACTTTGAACTGATCAAGATTAATACTCTCGCACTTCTTTAGTTAATGGTACTTAAGAGAAATTTAATGGATCTAGATATAATGGATTACATAAATTACAATTTGCAAATTTGATCGATCAATCTGATGTGTATTCATGCACTCTTCGGCTTCTGAGGAAGAATAAATATTTACAGGGAAGAAGTTTTAACAGGAAAGATAAACTCGGCTAACACGGGTTATACTGTTAAAACTCAGAACTCAGGAGGACTTGAACACACAAACATCTTGCTAGATACTGGACATCTAATAACAAAACACACAGTCAATAATTCGGTTCTAAACTGGATTTTCTAATTTTCTATCTTTAGCTCACAACTTATGATCACTTTCCTACTGGAGGAATGAACAACTCGGTTTTGATTAACTTATAATCACTTTCCTACTGGAGGAATAAACAGGCTCGGTGGAGTGGATGGATCTCTCCCCGGTTGAAATAGTTAGCTCAATGACACAAAGTATGAGCAAAGGAGAACGGCTCTCACTATCTCTTACTGCAGGTAAGAATTACTCGACACACGACACTTTACTCTGCAAAGGCTTACTGTCAACTGGAAGGAACACTATCTGGAACACGAGGGACAACAACTGGCACTCTAGTGAATACACTAGCAACAGAAACGGCTTTCTGCAATTACTTTTGCATCAGCAAGAGATGCTATAACTCTTTCAAATAGTCTTTCTTCAACAAAGCGTCCCCTGGAGAGGAACTACTACTTGAACTAGCAACATTGCAAGGATAGACTCAGTACTCAAGGCGGTCCGGGATACCTCCGGCACCCTAGGCACTGAACGCTATCTTGCATGCAAGATATTATAGGGGCTGAATTCCAGACAGGAGTGACAGTAATACTAGTGCCTTGATCGCTCGGCTACGTTAATAAGTGAAACACATACTTTCTACAAGAACTAATCTGAACTTTACATTCCGCATCACTCTGGCAATTCTCTGATACAAGCTCGAAGAACAAACACATTGTTCAAAGGCTAGAGACTGTCTTTCAGTCATTAAGGGACTATGAGAACTTTTCACTGACTTGTTATCATTATGGCTCTGAATGGCAATACACACAGTATTATCGCACATGGTTACTAAAACTTCAATGCCTCGACTGGCAGCAAACACATTACTACTTGACTTTACTTGAGACATGACTGAGCAAATAAACGAGAATCGACTTGAAAGCAAAATTTTACACAAGTATATGGCACAATATAGCTTAACTGATAGTAATTATTAACTATTCTGCATGAGTAACACGGATAATAGCACAATAACACTAAAGAAAAGATAACTCACTTAAATTGACTTGGCAAGAAAATTCAACACACTAAGATAAAACAATCTAGCTTTAACTTGAACAGCAAAATGAGTTTTCTTTTCTTTAAATATCAACAAAATTGCAACACAACAAAAGAATTAAATACACAATTAATTAAAAGAATTCAATAATACTTATGGCACTAGCAACAATCTGATAAAACAATTCGGTAGAATTGTTCACTGGCAAAAATTAAAGTAACTTTACTGCTTGTATCACTAGAAGTTCACTGGAATAATTACTTATTACTCTTAGGAAATGACAAGTTACTAGAGCAATTAAACACAACAAAATTGATAAAACAAGGTGAATACTGGCGAATTTACTTTATACAAAATCAATTTCAGGAATGACTGATTGAAAAAAATTCACACTGGGGTAAATTATTTTCACACAACACAAAGATATTAGAAATAAAATAGTTTGAACACTCTTACTCTTAATTGCAAGCAAAGCAAGGTAACTCAATGAAACAGTTACTGAACAATTTACTAAAAACACTGACTTTAGACAAACTAAGAGTGAATTTGTTCAACAACACATGAAAACAAATGAAAAAATTAATGACAATAAGTTGGTATTAACACTTACATTAGCTGAAGATACTCATCAAAGGCACAGAACAGTTAACTTACTGTCTCTACAAAGTCATGCTCTTGTTGACTATATACAAGTAATTATTGTAGCAAAATAATATCCTCAGTAAGTTATTTGTCTAATCTGCAAAATGAAGGCACATTAGCACTATACAAAAGAACAAGTACACAAAACAATAGCAGGTGCAAGGGAAAAAATAACACTGACTGCAACACATAAGAATTAGCAGGGAATATTACTGTTAAAATGTTAAAAATTGCTTGGAGGAGAAAACAATATATAGTTACTGGGGCAAGCAAAATTAATTACAGTGAAGTACCATCACAGTGAAGTACCATCACAGTGAAGTACCATCACAGTGAAGTACCATCACAGTGAAGTACCATCACAGTGAAGTACCATCACAGTGAAGTACCATCACAGTGAAGTACCATCACAGTGAAGTACCATCCCAGTGAAGTACCATCACAGTGAAGTACCATCCCAGTGAAGTACCATCACAGTGAAGTACCATCACAGTGAAGTACCATCACAGTGAAGTACCATCACAGTGAAGTACCATCACAGTGAAGTACCATCACAGTGAAGTACCATCACAGTGAAGTACCATCCCAGGGAAGTACCATCACAGTGAAGTACCATCACAGTCCCTCCCTCCCCCGGGTTAATAATACTGACTTACCTTACCTTAAGAACCTCGTCTGTTTTAATACTAATAATACAAATATTACTGCTGTTGCTGATCCCTCTGCTGTGTTTGTTATTATTAATTCATCTTCTACGACTACTACTACTACTGCTGCTGCAATGTTTACTACTACAACTACAGATACTATTGAATTTAATACTAATAATTCAACGAAACTACTACACTTACTATGACTACTACTGTTGTTTACGTCACCATCATTAAGAGTGCCCCAGGTGCTCCATAGTTCAGAATTAGACTGAAAAATCTTGAATTAAGATCGAGGTCCCAGTGACGACACTAACACCGTCTTGAATCTAGTTGAATCACGTGATTGCGAAGTGTTTGTGCAACCATGTCCTAAGTGACTGAATTATTGAACATTTACAACCTCAGAGGACCAGTCTATTCCAGTGGTTAATAAATGTTTGAAAAAAAAATGTACTACATTCGTGTTGCTCCTCTTGCCTCAGAGTTTCTTGCTGTTATTTTTAACCAATTATTTCACAATATACTTCAGATAGGAGGATGAAAGGAGTTTCTGTTCACCGCTTCCTCATGAAGTTTCATTTTGTGTACTATGTGGAGACTACAGCAGCACTGTAGCGTCAGTGCTACAAAACAATACTGAGGAGTTGATGTATCAGACACGTGTGCTGCACCTGGGTCTCTGTATTCTCAGTGAATAAAGATACTCAGATGTTAGAGATCAATAGTATAAAATACTGACACGATGGAAAAATATACACAAATGCAGTATAATGCGATCCTTTATTGACAACGTTTCGCCCACAAAGTGGACTTTGTCAAGTCACAAATAGATCTACCTGGGTGTTGCACATGTGTCTTATTTATAAAGCAGTCAATACTAACCTCGTCCCAGTGCCTCGTTTGTGTTGTCATCGTCCCAGTGCCTCGTTTGTGTTGTCATCGTCCCAGTGCCTCGTTTGTGTTGTCATCGTCCCAGTGCCTCGTTTGTGTTGTCATCGTCCCAGTGCCTCGCTTGTGTTGTCATCGTCCCAGTGCCTCGCTTGTGTTGTCATAGTCCCAGTGCCTCGTTTGTGTTGTCATCGTCCCAGTGCCTCGTTTGTGTTGTCATCGTCCCAGTGCCTCGATTGTGTTGTCATCGTCCCAGTGCCTCGTTTATGTTGTCATCGTCCCAGTGCCTCGTTTGTGTTGTCATCGTAGCAGTGCCTCGCTTGTGTTGTCATAGTCCCAGTGCCTCGTTTATGTTGTCATCGTCCCAGTGCCTCGTTTATGTTGTCATCATCCCAGTGCCTCGTTTGTGTTGTCATCATCCCAGTGCCTCGTTTGTGTTGTCATAGTCCCAGTGCCTCGTTTGTGTTGTCATCGTCCCAGTGCCTCGTTTATGTTGTCATCGTCCCAGTGCCTCGTTTATGTTGTCATCGTCCCAGTGCCTCGTTTGTGTTGTCATCGTCCCAGTGCCTCGCTTGTGTTGTCATAGTCCCAGTGCCTCGTTTGTGTTGTCATCGTCACTGGCAGTTGCTGGCACCTTGTCCTAGTGTTTCCAACAATCTCTCCTCATCTGTCTTACACTTCCTCACAATCAAGTCTTCCATTGTGTTCCTTTTCTTTGTAACACATTAAAGTCTTTACGAGTTTCTTAATGCAGCAACTCTCAAAGCTCGGGACTAGTCCAGTTGAATACCTTTCAACCTTTTCAAATTTGGAACATACACGATTAGGTGGGGAGAAAGGAAGGGGTGGAGGGGATGGAAGGTGGGGAAAGGGAGAGGTGGAGAGAAATGAAGGGGGTAAAGGGAGGGGTGAGAGGAAAAGGGAGGGAGGGGCAAGTTCCCCACTCGGACCACTTGCCATCATGGATGTCGACTCACACAATACTTTCCTTTCCCTGATATTTGTGGATTTTATTCCAGGTTTGTACTCCGTCGCCAGTCATCTCAAAACCGCATATTGAGTTTTATGAGAGAGAGAGAGAGAGAGAGAGAGAGAGAGAGAGGGAGAGAGAGAGAGAGAGAGAGAGAGAGAGAGAGAGAGAGAAGAGAGAGAGAGAGAGAGAGAGATACTGGCCGATATGCCAAGAGTTGTTCCTCCATGTAAAAGAGATTGAAGTCTTCCACTCCACACCTCTCTGTAGGAATTTCCCTCCCCTCCCTCCCTTAGCTGTTTCCCTTTCCACCTTCGCTTTCCCTCCACTACCCTTTCCCTGAGTGTCCCTCCCCTACCCTCCTGTGTTTTCCCTCCCACCCTCCTAGTGTTCCCTCCACACCCTCCCCTAAATTTTTCCCTCCACACCCCTCCCTGTAGTTGTTCCCCCCACTACCCTCCTAGTTGTTCCCTCCACTACCCTCCTGTAGTTGTTCCCTCCACCAAACCCCCCCTGTAGTTGTTCCCTCCACACCCTCCCTGTAGTTGTTCCCTCCCCCCACCCTCCCTGTAGTTGTTCCCTCCACCCCTCTGTGTTTTTTATTGTGTGTTGGGGTGTTTATGAGTTTTTTTGTGTGTGTGTGTGTGTGTGTGTGTGGGGTTTTTTTTTGTGTGTGAGGGGGGTGTGTGTGTGTGTGTGTGTGTGTACTCACCTAGTTGTACTCACCTAGTTGTGGTTGCAGGGGTCGAGGGCATAGCTCCTGGCCCCGCCTCTTCACTAGCCGCTACTGGGTCACTCTCCCTGCGCCATGAGCTTTATCATACCTCTTCTTAAAGCTATGTATGGAACCTGCCTCCACTACATCGCTTCCCAGACTATTCCACTTCCCGACTACTCTGTGACTGAAGAAATACTTCCTAACATCCCTGTATTCATCTGAGTCTTCAACTTCAACTGTGTCCCCTTGTTGCTGTGTCCCATCTTTGGAACATTCTGTCTCTATCAACATTGTCAATTCCTCTCAGTATCTTATATGTCGTTATCATGTCCCCCTATCTCTCCTGTGTGTGTGTATGTGTGTGTGTGGGGTGTGTGTGTGTGAGAGTGTGTGTGTGTGTGGTGTGTGTGTGTATGTGTGTGTGTTCGCTCCTCTGTTTGTTTCATTTTTCCCCTCAATAAAATTTTATTTAGCTTCTCTAAGTAGAATTTTACGAGATAAAAAAAAGATGAAAGTTATGTGTTTTTTCTAGGATACTCTCTCTCTCTCTCTCTCTCTTCTCTCTCTCTCTCTCTCTCTCTCTCTCTCTCTCTCTCTCTCTCTCTCCTCTCTCTCTCTCTCTCCTTTTCTCTCTCTCCCCCCTCTCTCTCTCTCTCTCTCTCTCTCCTCTCCCCTCTCTCTCTCTCTCTCTCTCCCCAACCCCCTCTCTCTCTCTCTCTCTCTCTCTCTCTCTCTCTCTCTCTCTCTCTCTCTTCCTCTCTCTCTCTCTCTCTCCCCTCCCCCCTCTCTCTCTCTCTCTCTCTCTCTCTCTCTCTCTCTCTCTCTCTCTCTCTCTCCCCCTCTCCTCTCTCTCTCTCTCTCTCATCTCCCGTAAAAGGGTTTTAAAAAAGGATTAAGTGATATCTAAATTTAAAAAAGGTAACCCTTT
>WNWK01053360.1:0-11891 GCA_009830355.1 Cherax destructor | reverse complement strand
CACGGCCCTTCCCCCACCCCCCTTTCGTGAAACACGGGTCCTTCCCCAGCCCTCCCGTATACACTGGCCCCCTTTCCCCCAGCCCTCCTCGTGTATACATGGCTCCCTTCCTCCAGCCCCCTTTTGGTATCCTGGCCCCCTTTCCCCCCCAGCCCTGCTTTTGTATAAGGCCCCTTCCCCCACCCCTTTTTGGGTTAAAATGGTCTTCCCCTCCACCCCCCTTTCTGTATCCGGCCCCCTTCCCCCAGCCCTGTTTTGTGTACATGGTCCCTTTCCCCCCACCCTCGTTTGTGTATAAATGGCCCCTTCCCCAGCCCTCGCTTTCATTAACTTCCCTTCCCTCCAGCCCCCTTTTCGTGTATAAAAGGGCTCCTTCCTTCCAGCCCTCCTTTGGACAAACCCCCTTTCCATTTTGGAACACTGGCCCCTTCCCTCCAGTGTTTTGGTATAAAATGGTTCCTATTCGCGGAACCTGGTCCCTTTAGTCGTTTGGGGGAACAATGGCCTTCCCCCCACCCTTTGATCCCGGGCTCCCCTCCAGCCCTCGCTTTCGTGTATTCACTGGCCCCCTTCCCCTCCACCCCTCGTTTTGTGATACACTGGTTTTCCCTCCAGGACTCGCTTTCGTGTATACACTGGCTCCCTTCCCTCCAGCCCTCGCTTTCGTGTATACACTGGCTCCCTTCCCTCCAGCCCTCGCTTTCGTGTATACACTGGCTCCCTTCCCTCCAGCCCTCGCTTTCGTGTATACACTGGCTCCCTTCCCTCCAGCCCTCGCTTTCGTGTATACACTGGCTCCCTTCCCTCCGCTCTTCTGTGATTAATTTAATGATCCAAGTTGGAGCGATACTTCGTCATACGTTTCAGTCTTCAGGGTTATCTGTGAATAGTTACTAATCACTGTTAAGTTGAGAATTAGGTATCCCGTAGCTGGATCGCCAGCGAACTCAGCGCTAGCGTGTGTCTATGATATTCTCTTAACCAACAAAATAAAAACAAAACAATAAATAAGGGTGTTTTTCAATATTTTCAAGTATTATATTTTTAGGGTAATTTTTATAAATTAAATTGTGATTCCTGGATAAAACATTTATATTTATTAGTATAAATATATTTGTAGGAAATTATTAATGGCCAATCTCCTGCACCTGTCTGAAATACTAGCATGTCACATACTAGCATGTCACATACTAGCATATCACATACTAGCATGTCACATAAGATGTCAGAATATTTCTTTACTCGAAGGACACCTCAAGTAGGACTTCAAGAAGGATTAAAGGTTAACGGAATTCCCGTGACATCGATCTCTTAACATCTCCTGTAATTAAACTCCCCACCACAGCCGAACCTTTATTAATTAATTACAGTCAGGGTGAGATACCATTACAGATATCTTCTTGGATCATTATAGGTATCTTCTCATAGGGATCATTAAGACAGGATTAAGTACTTCTTGGATCATTATAGGTATCTTCTAGGATCATTACAGGTATCCTAGATCATTTTGGATCATTATAGGTATCTTCTCTTTAAAGGAGATCATTATACTTAGGTCAGAGGTGCTTCTAGGATCATTATAGGTATCTTCTAGGATCATTACAGGTATCTTCTTGGATCATTATAGGTATCTTCTAGGATCATTACAGGTATCTTCTAGGATCATTATAGGTATCTTCTAGGATCATTATAGGTATCTTCTAGGATCATTACAGGTGTCTTCTAGGATCATTATAGGTATCTTCTAGGATCATTAGAGGTATCTTCTAGGATCATTACAGGTATCTTCTTGGATCATTAGAGGTATCTTCTAGGATCATTATAGGTATCTTCTAGGATCATTATAGGTATCTTCTAGGATCATTACAGGTGTCTTCTAGGATCATTATAGGTATCTTCTAGGATCATTAGAGGTGTCTTCTAGGATCATTATAGGTATCTTCTAGGATCATTACAGGTATCTTCTTGGATCATTATAGGTATCTTCTAGGATCATTACAGGTATCTTCTAGGATCATTATAGGTGTCTTCTAGGATCATTATAGGTATCTTCTAGGATCATTACAGGTGTCTTCTAGGATCATTACAGGTATCTTCTAGGATCATTACAGGTATCTTCTAGGATCATTACAGGTATCTTCAAAGACCAATGAGCTATTCATATTTGTTAAGGTGATGTGAACATTGTTCTGTCTCTTGAGGTGGGAGAATGTGTGGTAGGATCTAATCCCGGTGGGCCGCAGTTTGGTAAATGATTTAATACCAATTGTTTCGTGGTTTCAATATCAATATATATATATATATATATATATATATATATATATATATATATATATATATATATATATATATATATATATATATATATTCAAGAAAACCACTGTGAAAAAATAGAAGAATTCCAAGCGCTTTCGTGACTACTCACATTATCATGGAACTATAAAAGGAAATATGACAAGAAGGCTTATAAAGGGGCAAGACAACACCTCACAGTAGCGTAACATCGCACGACTCTGTGAAGAGGAACATAAGAAAGGAACTGAAACTCTTCCCAAGAATTAAGATTAGTGCAATCATTAAATTCTTCCAAAATTTTATTAATTATAAATGAATCCAATTTATATAAACCAAAAGAAATATTCATATTATTTTCAAAACTGCTTTTAATGAAACATGATTCTATTATATTTCTCTCAACCATGGACTTGCTTGATACAACCTTCTCAGCATTTTGAAAATCAATTGGATGGTTAAAATCTCTCACATGAATAAATAGAGCATTAGAATCTTGTCCAGTTCTAATGCTATATTTATGTTGTTTTAATCTTAGTTCAAGACTTTTACCAGTTTGACCATAATAAACTTTATCGCATATTTTACAGGGAATCTTATAGACACATCTGTCAGCATTTTGGGGGGAATTTTTTATCAAAAGTCTTTTTACTGTATCAAGATTTTTAAATACAACTTTGATATTAAAATTCTTAAGAAAGGAAGGCATATCAACCAAGTTTTCATGGTAAGGAGAACCAACATATTTTTGGTTGAATAAGGTTGGTTGTCCCTTTGGGATTGTAAAAAGTATTCTAGCTATTTTAAAAGATTTATCAATTATGTTTCTTGGGTATTTTAAATCATTAGCTATTTCATAAATTTTAGAGATTTCTTCATCTATGAACTCTGGACTACAAATGCGTAAAGCTCTCAAAAACATAGAAGAGAAAACCGACACTTTAACTCTATCTTGATGTGAAGAGTAATAGTGTACATAGGAACAGTTATTTGTAGGTTTTCTGTAAATGTAAAATTTAAAATCAGTGTTACCCTTAATAATAAAAACATCTAGGAAGGGCAATGAGTTATTTACTTCGAATTCAACAGTAAAATTTATAGAATGAGCTAAGCTATTTAATTTAACAAGGAAATGGTTTATGTCTACATTCTTAGGCATAAGGCACAAAATATCATCTACATATCTATACCACTTAGCTCTATTGGGAAGGATTGTGTTAAGCAATCTTGTTTCGAAAAATTCCATATATAAATTACTAAGAACAGGTGAAAGAAAAATTTCTAATTTTAATGTTAAAAACAACTTAGATTTAGTTGATTAAGCACCTTGACTGATTTAAATTATTTTAATAAGGTTAGTTTTGATGTTACCTCCTTGTTTACAAAAGTTCCAGTTGATGATTTACTTAGTTTCTTATCTGAAGAACTAGTTAATTACGATTTACCATTGCCAGTTCCTACTATCATCACCTGTTCTTAGTAATTTATATATGGAATTTTTCGAAACAAGATTGCTTAACACAATCCTTCCCAATAGAGCTAAATGGTATAGATATGTTGATGATATTTTTGTGCCTTATGCCTAAGAATGTAGACATAAACCATTTCCTTGTTAAATTAAATAACTTAGCCCATTCTATCAATTTTACTGTTGAATTCGAAGTAAATAATACTCATTGCCATTCCTAGATGTTTTTATTATTAAGGTCCACCAAGTTGTTCTCAAGTTGGGTATTAATCCACCAAGTTGTTCTCTAGTTGGGTATTAGTCCACCAAGTTGTTCTCTAGTTGGGTATTAGTCCACCAAGTTGTTCTCTAGTTGGGTATTAGTCAAAGTTGTTCTCTAGTTGGGTATTATTCCACCAAGTTGTTCTCTAGTTGGGTATTAGTCCACCAAGTTGTTCTCTAGTTGGGTATTAGTCCACCAAGTTGTTCTCTAGTTGGGTATTAGTCCACCAAGTTGTTCTCTAGTTGGGTATTAGTCCACCAAGTTGCTCTCTACTTGGGTATTAGTCCACCAAGTTGTTCACTAGTTGGGTATTAGTCCACCAAGTTGTTCTCTAGTTGGGTATTAGTCCACCAAGTTGTTCTCTAGTTGGGTATTAGTCCACCAAGTTGTTCTCTAGTTAGGTATTAGTCCACCAAGTTGTTCTCTAGTTAGGTATTAGTCCACCAAGTTGTTCTCTAGTTGCGTATTAGTCCAAGTTGTTCTCTAGTTAGGTATTAGTCCACCAAGTTATTCTCTAGTTGGGTATTAGTCCACCAAGTTGTTCTCTAGTTGGGTATTAGTCCAAAAAATGGTGTTCTCTAGTTAGGTATTATTCCACCAAGTTATTCTCTAGTTAGGTATTAGTCCACCAACATCCTGATACATTATTCTTACATCTAAATGTAGCACTTATACTTCCGATATCCTGTTTTTATTATATAATTAGAGTAGACACAAATACAAGACTCATCGGCGGGGAGTAAGACAGTCAGAGTAGCAGGTTATTGGAATCTTCCCTCGTCCGTATTTACAACAGTTTCAACGACAACAACGGCTTCTACAACATAGCTGAACCTCTTTCCATGAAACTTCTTCATCGTTATCCAACATAGCAACAGACCTACAGGCCCAAGCTGGGAGGGTCCACCTCAAATCCAACTTCTTCTCAGCAATCAACTTCAACATTCTTCACCTGACCCTTCACGTCACTATGCTTCCTATATATGTTCTCCTGTACTCTCTATGATGTCATTAATTGATGTCCCAATCATCTGTATTTATTATCTTCCTCCAGCCAATCCGGCGACAGATGAAAACAAGTTTGACTTCTCTCTTTATGTAAAGAGTTATGTCAACTCTGTGTGTCTATAAGTGCACCGCAAAGATTTATTACTTAAATTTGTGGATTATACTTGTAAAATGGTGATGAATTTGGGGAAGTGTTTCTCCCACGTAAGTTATCCATTCAACCTGACAATAACTTCTGCACAGTAAATTTTGTAGTAAACAAGAACAATAAATCACTACATTATATACAGTTATAAGTGAAAAAATTCAATATTTTTCCACAGTTGTTGTAGTTGCTGCTGTTTTCACTATTATTATTAGTAGTAGTAGTAATAGTAATATTTTTTTGTATTATTATTACTATTATTATTATCATTATTATAAAATCTAATTGACACATGGAGAACAATGGGTCATAAGAGAAGTTTCTGAGGAGACGTCTAGAGACTGAACATCATAGTAACACTTAGAATTTCTAAGGGTAAAAAGCGCACACAGTTGGTTAAGGACTAGTGGTGGGCTGTGAAGGATGTCTGCGTGTCAATGTTGGGCGACCCAGGGTAGTGGTGGGCTGTGAAGGATGTCTGCGTGTCAATGTTGGGCGACCCAGGGTAGTGGTGGGCTGTGAAGGATGTCTGCGTGTCAATGTTGGGCGACCCAGGGTAGTGGTGGGCTGTGAAGGATGTCTGCGTGTCAATGTTGGGCGACCCAGGGTAGTGGTAGGCTGTGAAGGATGTCTGCGTGTCAATGTTGGGCGACCCAGGGTAGTGGTGGGCTGTGAAGGATGTCTGCGTGTCAATGTTGGGCGACCCAGGGTAGTGGTGGGCTGTGAAGAATGTCTGCGTGTCAATGTTGGGCGACCCAGGGTAGTGGTGGGCTGTGAAGGATGTCTGCGTGTCAATGTTGGGCGACCCAGGGTAGTGGTAGGCTGTATGAAGGATGTCTGCGTGTCAATGTTGGGCGACCCAGGGTAGTGGTAGGCTGTGAAGGATGTCTGCGTGTCAATGTTGGGCGACCCAGGGTAGTGGTGGGCTGTGAAGGATGTCTGCGTGTCAATGTTGGGCGACCCAGGGTAGTGGTGGGCTGTGAAGGATGTCTGCGTGTCAATGTTGGGCGACCCAGGGTAGTGGTGGGCTGTGAAGGATGTCTGCGTGTCAATGTTGGGCGACCCAGGGTAGTGGTAGGCTGTGAAGGATGTCTGCGTGTCAACGTTGGGCGACCCAGGGTAGTGGTAGGCTGTGAAGGATGTCTGCGTGTCAATGTTGGGCGACCCAGGGTAGTGGTAGGCTGTGAAGGATGTCTGCGTGTCAATGTTGGGCGACCCAGGGTAGTGGTGGGCTGTGAAGGATGTCTGCGTGTCAACGTTGGGCGACCCAGGGTAGTGGTAGGCTGTGAAGGATGTCTGCGTGTCAATGTTGGGCGACCCAGGGACAAAGGAGTCTCGAGCGCTATTCTCAGGTGACTATAGCTCAAAGAATCCACGGAACGGGTGTTGTTTGAACCCATGACAGGTGTGTTTACGGTTTAAACTTCACCTGTTCCACGATTTGTTTTCAATCAAGTTATTACGATTCCTTGAGTTATTGCTCAAACTATTTGCAATATGACTCATGATATGGAAGAACAGCTCATAGAAGATATTAAAATTAACAAAGCACTTTTCTTTGGTAATACAGCACTTCTGAATGGTGTATGTGCGGGTTGAATATAAAGGCCATTTGTAGGAAGAGTAATTTTTTCTGCTTCATTACTAATAATTACAACTTGTAATTCTGACATATTCAGGGCTGTGAGTGTATATTTTAGTGCCACTGAGGCATTAACAGGGCCGCATAACGGAGTGATTATAAAGGTTAAGACCCAGCACACGAATGTACAAGTTGATCTGCTATATTATTCACCGACAGTCTTGTTACGAAGACAAATGTTGACTGAGCTGAAAAGTGTGCTCAGCGAAGTTGCAAATTTGGTGAACCGTTTAAAGACAAATGTTTTAAATT
Source organism: Cherax destructor (assembly GCA_009830355.1). NCBI lineage: Eukaryota > Metazoa > Arthropoda > Malacostraca > Decapoda > Parastacidae > Cherax > Cherax destructor. Next base: position 4,822 of record WNWK01053360.1, on the reverse strand, counting down.
CAAAACTAATTGTTGTATTATGTGATTAAACGTGAGTGACAAACAGCTTCTGTTGCATACCAGTGTGCGTTGGTTGTTGACAGTTCTGTCCAGACTATCTGAGTTCCGGAAGGATCTCACCTAATTTCTCCAAGATAAAAAATAAATTGGAATAACTATTTCGATGAGGGACAGGATCAATGAGGGACAGGATCAATGAGGGACAGGATCAATGAGGGACAGGATCACCGGACAGAAAAAATAACTTGAAGCATAGAAGAGCCGTGCTGAGTGACGCCAAGTTCATCACCTGCATCGCTGTGAATATTATTTTTACTGGTATATTTTTTTCTTGTGCAAAAATATAGATTTTGCCGAATATCGTGAAAACGTATATTGTTGTTATTCTCTGGAGGAATGGTCGTAGTAAATCATTATGATATTAGAGAAGTTTTGCTATATTTTGTGCTGTTTGGAAAGTGGGCAAGTGACAGCCACCTAGCTCATGGGTAGTGCAGCAACAAAGAGATGCAGCCTGTCTTTTGGACTTTCCCACGGTCTTCCAGATTCAGTGGAACCTAGTAGGAAGCGTGGCCCTCACCTGTGCCACTACTGTGTGTCCTCACCTGTGCCACTACTGTGTCCTCACCTGTGCCACTACTGTGTGTCCTCACCTGTGCCACTACTGTGTGTCCTCACCTGTGCCACTACTGTGTGTCCTCACCTGTGCCACTACTGCGTGTCCTCACCTGTGCCACTACTGCGTGTCCTCACCTGTGCCACTACTGCGTGTCCTCACCTGTGCCACTACTGCGTGTCCTCACCTGTGCCAGTACTGAGTGTCCTCACCTGTGGCACTACTGTGTGTCCTCACCTGTGGCACTACTGTGTGTCCTCACATGTGTCCCTACTGTGTGTCCTCACCTGTGCCACTACTGTGTGTCCTCACCTGTGCCACTACTGTGTGTCCTCACATGTGCCACTACTGTGTGTCCTCACATGTGCCACTACTGTGTGTTCTCACCTGTGCCACTACTGTGTGTCCTCACATGTGCCACTACTGTGTGTCTTCACCTGTGGCACTACTGTGTGTCCTCACATGTGTCCCTACTGTGTGTCCTCACCTGTGCTACTACTGTGTGTCCTCACCTGTGCCACTACTGTGTGTCCTCACCTGTGCCACTACTGTGTGTCCTCACATGTGCCACTACTGTGTGTCCTCACCTGTGCCACTACTGTGTGTCCTCACATGTGTCACTACTGTGTGTCTTCACATGTGCCACTACTGTGTGTCCTCACCTGTGCCACTACTGTGTGTCCTCACATGTGTCACTACTGTGTGTCCTCACCTATGCCACTACTGTGTGTCCTCACCTGTGCCACTACTGTGTGTCCTCACATGTGCCACTACTGTGTGTCCTCACATGTGTCACTACTGTGTGTCCTCACATGTGCCACTACTGTGTGTCCTCACCTGTGCCACTACTGCTTGTCCTCACCTGTGCCACTACTGTGTCCTCACCTGTGCCACTACTGTGTGTCCTCACCTGTGCCACTACTGTGTGTCCTCACATGTGCCACTACTGTGTGTCCTTACCTGTGCCACTACTGTGTGTCCTCACATGTGCCACTACTGTGTGTCCTCACATGTGTCACTACTGTGTGTCCTCACCTGTGCCACTACTGTGTCCTCACATGTGCCACTACTGTGTGTCCTCACATGTGCCACTACTGTGTGTCCTCACATGTGTCACTACTGTGTGTCCTCACCTGTGCCACTACTGTGTGTCCTCACATGTGCCACTACTGTGTGTCCTCACATGTGCCACTACTGTGTGTCCTCACCTGTGTCACTACTGCTTGTCCTCACCTGTGCCACTACTGTGTCCTCACCTGTGCCACTACTGTGTGTCCTCACCTGTGCCACTACTGTGTGTCCTCACATGTGCCACTACTGTGTGTCCTCACATGTGCCACTACTGTGTGTCCTCACCTGTGCCACTACTGTGTGTCCTCACCTGTGCCACTACTGTGTGTCCTCACCTGTGCCACTACTGTGTGTCCTCACCTGTGCCACTACTGTGTGTCCTCACATGTGCCACTACTGTGTGTCCTCACATGTGAAACTACTGTGTGTCCTCACCTGTGCCACTACTGTGTCCTCACCTGTGCCACTACTGTGTCCTCACCTGTGCCACTACTGTGTGTCCTCACCTGTGCCACTACTGTGTGTCCTCACATGTGCCACTACTGTGTGTCCTCACCTGTGCCACTACTGCGTGTCCTCACCTGTGCCACTACTGTGTGTCCTCACCTGTTGTTTGAGCTACTTTATACCATTAGGCTTATCTGTTGTGAGTGAACGATATTCCTGCTGTGTTACGTACACGCATGACAACATTCTCAGAATCTTATCTCAACCCAAGTGTCTCCGAGTTGTTTATAAGTTAGTTGAAGATTGTGTTTGATCCTGGCTGGACGTGCTGCTGTCTGTCATCACAGGGATGTTTATCCACTTCTGAGGGTTTTTTCTTGCTGTTGTATGTATCAGAGTGTGTACAGGAGTTCTTGAGGGGATTACATCACAGGAATCATAAGTGATGTCCTTAGCTGTTTTATGAATTGTTGAAGAATATTTTCATAAAACCTTTCTTGTCCAGAAGATGGTTATAGATATTCACCGTTACCAGTTTTCTTTGCACTGGAAATCTGCTGAGTTATTGGGAACTTGTTTCTCTATCTCAGGGTGTTTATTGGTAGTTATTACTGTTCCAAGTTCGCTCTCCTTGGTCAAGGTGTTAGTTACTATTTCACAACCTTGTGTCTATCTTCTTAAGGTTCTCTAGGGTGTTGTGGATATTTAAATTATAATTTATGCTAATACCCTATGTTCATGTATGCTCCCTCACTCTTTACAAATTAAAAAACAATTCTTAACTTGCAAATAAGTTGTAAATACCTTGAAAAGACCAGTTGCTTGATCATTAAGTAGAGCATTGTGTTGTGTGCTCTTGACACCACTAGAAACTCTTACTGTACTCTGGTCTGTATTTTACCTAAAACAGAAAAAAAGTTGTTTTTAAGTAACTTGTTGATATTTGACCACTTTTCTTCCTTAGCATCTTTTATATCTGACTGCAAAGTTAATTATAAGAAAGGTTTTTTAATTTTAAAATTAGTGATTGGCAGATATCAACAACTTTATTTCGGCCCTCATGCAGGTGCGCCATTGTTATTCTGTTTGCAACAATTCTTGCAACAGCACATCTATGAGTGAATTCTGTAATAACTGTCGCTATGGGATAAATTGGAGAAGCTGAGGTGACACGCGTTTCTAGACCCTAACATTACTTGCTTCCTCATGGATCAAAGTGAAAGAAGAATATGGAGTAAATACTGAAATTGATCTCAAAATTTCTCCCATTTCCCTCTATGTACTGAAGTGAGTGTTAAACCATAAACAAGAGTGTAAATATTCGATCTTCAATGCGCGTGATAAATGAGCTGATAAATGTCCTGGGTGGAAAAGTTTGGCATGTTTGCTTACACCTCTTAGCCCCTGGTCACCTAGCAGTAAGTAGGTACCTGGGTGTTAATCGAATGTTGTGGGTTGCATCCTGGGGGTGGTACTATACCTTAGATAAGGCTGCCCTTTGAAATGAGCTGAGGTAGGATAACAACTCTTAGCCTGTAATAAAATTGAGGAATCTTATCTTTGGCATTAGTAAATGTCAAAAATTTTAACCAGCAAATTGAATAATTTGGTTACTTTTATTAACTGACTGTAATATCCTTTTTTAATATTTTTAATAAAGTTTTATATTTTTTTCCATTAATCTCTTTCTTAACATCTCTAAGTTGGCGACCCAACACAGGTCCCTGGCACAATGGATAACAAATTACCCGTCCGTCACATTACAACGGTTGAGTTCTGTCCTAGAGGATGAGACACATGTCTCACAGAGACATGAGTAAAATGAGTAATTTTATACATGTATGTGCACAACCCACGACCCCATAATTTAAAGTGGCGTGAGCAAGACTCTGCCAAGATGATAAATACACAAATAATCAGCACTAGTCCAACCCGGACCGAAACGTAGTCAGATGTTTCAGTCTCCTGGGTGCGGGGTGTTTGTGTAGTGCATGATGACAATGCCTGGCTACGTAAATAAGTAATGGTCAGGACTGCCTAGCAAAACATCAGTTTTTATCTCGCTAATCCCCGTCTGCCTGTTAGTACCTACCGACTGCTGCACTCCACCTCCCACTGGAGAAGACAACCCCGCTCTACCTACTGACTGCTGCACTCCACCTCCCACTGGAGAAGACAATCCCGCTCTACCTACTGACTGCTGCACTCCACCTCCCACTAGAGAAGACAACACCGCTCTACCTACTGACTGCTGCACTGCACCTCCCACTGGAGAAGACAATCCCGCACTACCTACTGACTGCTGCACTGCACCTCCCACTGGAGAAGACAACCCCGCTCTACCTACTGACTGCTGCACTGCACCTCCCACTGGAGAAGACAACCCCGCTCTACCTACTGACTGCTGCACTCCACCTCCCACTGGAGAAGACAATCCCGCACTACCTACCGACTGCTGCACTCCACCTCCCACTGGAGAAGACAACCCCGCACTACCTACTGACTGCTGCACTCCACCTCCCACTGGAGAAGACAACCCGCTCTACCTACTGACTGCTGCACTCCACCTCCCACTGGAGAAGACAATCCCGCACTACCTACTGACTGCTGCACTCCACCTCCCACTGGAGAAGACAACCCCGCACTACCTACTGACTGCTGCACTGCACCTCCCACTGGAGAAGACAA
>WNWK01053359.1:0-11891 GCA_009830355.1 Cherax destructor | reverse complement strand
TGCCTGTCTTCCACCGATAACAACACCCTGCCTTCTACCATCACAGACAAAAAACCCCCCTGCCTGTCTACCCAGATAACAACACCTGCCTGTCTACCCCACGACAACAACACCCTCCTGTCCCATCACAGATAACAACACCCTGCCTGTCTTCCACCACAGATAAAAACCCTGCCTGTCTTCCACCACGATAAAAACCCCCTGCCTGTCTCCATAGATTAAAGTGAAGGGGCCCTTCCTAGCGTTAATTCAGCTGGTATTTCAATATGTTATTTCGTTGTACTAACCTTAAGTTGTTGACATGTGTATGATGTTTATGAGACTAAAAAACATTTCCACCAACACTTTTCCAGTGGATATATAACAGGATGAAATTGATTAATGGACTTAAAAAAGTGTCTCACCGCCTTTTACTGATAGCTACTAGGTCCTCTCTCTCCCTGCTCCATAGCATTTTAAAAGATTAGGTTCCTGCCCCCCTACATCACTTGCAGGACTATTCCATTTCCCTGATAATTCTATGACTAAATAAATTTTCCTAACATCCCTTTGACTCATCTGAGTCTTCAATTTCCCAATTTGACCCCTTGTTCTCTGCCCCATTTTGGAACATCCTGTCTCTGTCCACCTTATCTTTCCCCCCAGTATTTTGTATGTCGTTTTATGCCCCCCTAACCCCCCAGTCCTCCAGTGTCTCAGGCTGTTTTCCCCAATATTTCTTCGTAGGACATTTCCCACCCGGAACTACCTTGTTCCCTTTCCCTTTCTCTGCGGTGATTGACCAGGTTTCCTGGTGCTCCCTTTTCAGTAGGGGCCCTGACGTACACGGTGTAAGACCCCTGAACGTTCCTGTGTATGAACAGAAGGGTTGAATAACATACAGAGCTGCGTATGATGACAAACTACTCGTGAATAAGCACAGAGAGGTGATACAGAACAAACTAGTCAAAATGAGACTAGTTTATGGTCCAGCCCCCAAAATGTCGTCATGTGTTTCAGTCTGCTAAAACTGGTTATTTATGCATCTTTGAACTGAAACAAACCCCCGGGTGGGGAAACGTTTCAGATAAGTCCCCGGGTGTTGCACATTTCTTTTTTTTCATATTGTCGTTACTTGTCCCATTATTATACCAAAATTTGAATTGGTGTTGAAAAATACATAAGACTTTTTTTTAAGCAATAAAAACCCATTAATTTTTAAAGGGGGGGAATAAAGGGAAGGTGTCGACGCCCAAAAAGCTGCGCTGTGGGTCATCATCTGAATAAGACCCGCGTCGGAAACCGTCCTGTTTCCCGCGAGCCTTTCCCCAACTATTTTGCCGGGGGGGATCGTGGGGGGTGATTGTGTTATGAAAAAAAATTTTTTTGGCCTTTTTTTCTTTTCAGGTTTATTTTTTTGTTTTCTGAGGTGTAAAAAGGGGGCACATTTAAATGAGGGTTTGAGAGACCCTAAACTTGTCATGAAAAAAGGATGAAAAAATTTCATTTAAAATTTTTAAACTGTGTTCTGAAACTTTTCATAAACATGTCAGTCTGGATGAACAACAAACATTTTATTTTAAAAAATTTTGAAAAAAAGTGTTCTGAAAATGTGCACTGAAACATGTTCACTGAAAAAAATTTTCCCCTTTGAGCATGTCACTGTAAATTTCAAAACATGTGACATTGAAACGTTCAGAAAACATGTTTTACGTGTTCTGAAAAAAAGTGCCACTGAAACATGTGTTCTGAAAAAAAGGTTAAAAACATTTTCACTAAAATGTGTCACTGAAACATGTGCACAAAAACATGTCACTTAAACAAGTGTCACTGAAAAATGTGATTTGAAAATGTCATTAAAACATGTGTTCTGAAACATGCATGAAACATGTGTCATTAACATGTGTCAATGTAACATGTGTCCTAAACATTGTCACTTTGTGTCATGAAACATGTGTCACTGAAACATTTTCACTAAAATGTGTCACTGAAACATTTTCCTGAACTGTTTCGGGAAACATGTGTTCTAAACATGTGTTCTAAAACTGTGTTCTAAAACTTGTGCCCTGAAAATGTTTCAAAAGGTCATGAAACATGTGTCCTGAAACATGTCTAAATTGGTCACTGACATGTGTCACTGGTTGCTGCATTTTCCTGGATGTGTCCTAAAGCGTTTGAAAATTTTGGGAAACATTTTAAAAATTTATGAAACGGGAAAAACATGTTATGAAACATGTCACTAAAACATGTCATAAACATTTTCACTAAACATTTCTCTGTCGAAGGGGAAAAATTTTTTCTCTACCCCTTTTTTATCTCGCCTGCTTTCATTTCCCCCTGCCCCCGGCCTCTGTACAAAAGCTTGCTTTAATCTAGCGGGTTCCTTTAAAAGTTGCTTTAATCTGTTGCTCCCCGTTAAAGCAGTTTAATCTCAAAAATCCTATCTTCCCTTGAGAAGAGAGAGGGAAAAAAGAGGGGAAAAAAAAAAAAAAAAAAAAAAAAAAAAAAAAAAAAAAAAAAAAAAAAAATCTCCCAACAATAGATTAAGAAACAATTCCGGCCCCGCCGGGTTTTTTTTTTTAAACTATGCGTCCCCGTTCCAAATTTACCCCCTTCCCTCTTTCTCTCCCCTATCCCCCCCTTTTTAATCTCTCTCTCCCTTCTTTCCCCTCTCACCTATTTTTCTCTCTCTTCCCCTCAAGGAAGGTTCCTTGATGTTTGGGAGGGCTTTTTGTCAGGGATTTGGGTCTGTCTAGTTCCCCGAAAACCTGAATCCTTCCCATCTCCCCCCCCCCGTATAATCCTCGGGGTTTGCACTCCCCAGTTATAATAATAATTTTTCTCTCTCTCTCTCTCTCTCCCCTCTCTCTCTCTCTCTCTCTCTTCTATCTATCTATCTTCTATCTATCTATCTATCTATTTTTTTTTATATACTCTTTCTTTCCCTTTTTTTTCCCCTGTGTCTTCTTTTCTCATATTTTTTTTCTTATGCCCTCATTTCCCCCACTCCTTTCCTCACATTCCCTCCCTTGCCTCACATTCCCCCCCCCTTCCTCCCAAAATTTCCCCCCCTCCTTGCCTCATTCAACTCCCCCTAGCCTTTTTCCCCTCACTCCAGCCTCATATTCAACCCCTCCCGCCTTATGTTCCCCTCCTCCTAGCCTCATATTTCCCGCCTAGCCTCATATTCCCCTCATTCCTAGCCTCATATTCAACTCACTCCTAGCCTCCCCCCCTCACTCCTGGCCTCATTAACTCCCCCTGGCCCACTCATCCTACCCTCCTATTCCCTCCTAGCTTCATTTTCCCCTCATTCCTTGCCCCAAATTCCCTCCTAGCCCCCTTTTCCCCTCACTCTTGCCCCCATTTTCCCCCTTCCCACTGCCCCCCCACTTTTCCTCCTTTTCCTCATTTTCCCCATTCCCTTCCTATAGCCCCACCCCCTCCTACCCCCCATTTCCCCCCCCACTCCTTGACCCCTTTCCCCTCACCCCCCAGCCTCATATTCCTCCTTACCCTTTTCCCCTGACCTGGCCCCACCTTCCCCCCCTAGCCCCGGATCCCACACCCCCCAGGCGCCCCCCCCGGCCGGAATCCGGGCCCCGGCTAGCCAGTTTTCCCCCAACCTGGGTGGGACCGGTCAACGGGGGTGGGCCCCCTGCCCCTCCGTACCCAGAGAGAAAAAGAGAGGGAAAAAAAACAAAATTTCTCCTCAGATTCTTTTCAGCGTTTTTTCGGGAGCTGGAAAACACCCTTTTTCTCCCCCCATTTTCCCTTTCCCCCCTGTGGTACCCTTTTTCAATAACTGTTCTTCTTTTCCCCCCCTTGAGGGGGGTTTAGGCTGGGCCAAAAATTAACAAAAAAAGGGGAAATTTTTTGTTCAAACGCTCACAGCGTTACATCTGCAACACCTAGGGCCTTTTAGGCGGTGTTGCCAGTCTGGATTAGTCCACCCCGGCACTTGCTATTGTTTTGCTTGGCCCGTTTCGGGCACTCTGTTGTTTAGCTCTGTTATTGGCTCCCGTTGCTGGCTTTGTTAGTGGCCTTTGATCCTTAGTGGCACCGTTTTGACACTGGTTTGGTCTTCATTTGCCCTTTTGGCACTGTTATTGGCACTGTTTATTAACCCTGTTATTGGCCCGTTATTTTCACTGTTCCTTTTTCACTGTTTGTGTAAGCTTCTTGTACTTTTTTTTTGTGTTGTGTTCTGTACCTTGACTCATCAGTGTACTGTCATTTTTTCCCTATGTTTTCTATCAAATGTACTTACATGTGTCTTCCCGCCAGTGTACCTATATGTGTTCCCATCAGTGTACTCATATGTGTTCCCCCCAATTTTACTCTATATGTTTTCTATCAGGGATTATATTGTTCTATCAGTGTACTCTATATGTGTTTTATCAGTGTACTATTTTGTACTCCATTGGGGTTTTTCTATATGTAATTTTAGTTATATACTATAGTGTATATGTGCTCTAGTGTTTTATACCTTATATATGTGTCAATGTATATGTGCTCTAGTGTATATGTGCCCCTACTGTATATGTGTCAGTGTATATGTGCTCTAGTGTAAATTGCTCTAGTGTATATTTTTATGTATTTTTCTATTTATATGTTCTAGTGTATATGTCCCTTGTGTATATGTACTTAGTGTATATGTGCTTTAGTGTATATTCCTAGTGTATATGTGTCAGTGTATATGTGCTCTAGTTATATGTGCTTATTATATGTGATCAGTATATGTGCCTAGTGATATTGCCTAGTTATGCTCAGTGATAGGGCTCTATTTATATGTGCCTAGTGTATATGTCTTAGTGTTTTGTGCCTATTTAAATTTGCCTAGTGTATATGTGCCTAGTGTTATATTTATTATATGTACCTATTTTTGTTTTTGTTAAAATTAAAATTATTGAGATATTGCTCTAGTGTTTTGTGCTCTAGTGATATGTGATCATGCAATGTGCCTAGTGTATATGTGCCATTTATATGCCTAGTATATGTCTCAGTGTTTTTCTCTGTGTTTTGTGCTCTATTTTGTGCTCTAGTGTATATGTGTCTAGTGTATATGTGCTATAATGTTTTGTGATCTATTTATATGTACTCATGTATATGTTTTAGTGTATGTGTCTGTGTATTTACTCTAGTGTATATGATAGTGTATAGGGACATCTATGTGTCTATTATATTCTGTATATTACTCTATGTTTTGCTCAGTGTATATTTTTAGTGTTATTGCTTTTTAATGTGCTCAGTGATTTTCCTATGTATATTTTTTAGTATTTTAAAATATTTTCCTAGTTTTTGTGTCAGTGTATATGTGTCTAGTGTATATGTGTTCTAGTGTATATATCCCTAGGTTATGTGCTCTAGTTTACTTTACTTTAGTGTATATGTACTTCTCAAATTATTACCCTTTACCTATATGTGCTGTAACAGTGTTTTATACATGTACTATACGTGTATTAGGTCTGAAGAATTAGAAAACACTTCTACGAAGTGTACATTTTTTTTTTTTTTTAAAAACTTACTTAAAATCTTCGGGTAGAGGAAAATTAGGGGGTTTTTTGTTCGTGTTTGCATAAATAATTTGAAATGGAAAGTTGAAAATTGAGACACTTGGGTAATGATTAGGGGAATTTTTATCTGTGGAGAGGCGCCGGGCCAGCGGTTTCTTCAGTGCAATAAAAAAATGAAGTGAGGAGGGGAGTTTGAGGTAATCAGTCCCTTTTATAGAAGGGGTTAGACGTTGTGTTCAGTCCATCAATCTTGATTTTTCAGCTCATCAATTTTATGTTTCAGTCCATCAATCTTGATGGTTCAGTCCATCAATTTTGATGTTTCAGCCCATCAATCTTGATTTTAGCCCATCAATCTTTTGTGTTATCCATCAATCTTGTCGTGTTCAGTCCATTTCTGATGTATTCAGCCCATCAATCTTGATAAAAATCAATCTTGATGTGTTCCCATCAACTTGATTTTTAGTCCATCAATCTGATGTTTAGCCCATCAATCTTGATGTGTTCAGCCCATCAATCTGATGTGTTCAGCCCATCAATTTTGATGTTTCAGTCCATCAATTGATGTGTTCACCCATCAATCTTGATTGTTCATCCATCAATCGTGATGTGTTCAGCCCATCAATCTTGTTTGGCACCCCATCAATCTTGATTGTTCAGTCCATCAATCTTGTTTGTCGGCCCATCAATCTTGAGGGCCCAGTCCATCAATCTTGTGTGTTTCAGTCCCAATCTTGATTGTTCAGTCCATCAATCTTGATTTTTTACCATCAATCTTGATGTGTTCGTCCATCAATCTTGTTTTTCAGCCCATTAATCTTGATGTGTTCACCCATCAATCGGATGTGTTCACCCTTTAAATCTTGATGTGTTGTCCATCAATCTTGATGTTTTCGCCCATCAATTTTTTGGTTAAAATTTTGATTTTTGGTCCATCAATCTTGATGGATGATTAGGGATTCCTCAAATTCTCATCTGTCCTTTTTCTGATGGACTGAAGAAGCCACTGGCTGGAGAAACTTTCCCAGAATAAACATCCCCAGATTGTGGCCCAGTCGGGGAAGAGTAATTTAAAAGAGAATCGCTAAAATATAAAATTTTTTTCGATCACAAAGGAATTTTAGGGCTTGGGTGAACTGTTATGGGGTTTAAACTGTTTGGGTGAATCTGTTATGGATGAATTTTTTGATGAATCTGTTTTGGATTAATTTTATGAATAAACTTTTTGGGTTAATCTTTTTATGGTGAATCTTTTGGATGAATCTTTTGGATGAAACTTTTGGGTGAATTTGTTATGGATAATTTGTTATGGATGAATTTGTTATGGATGAATTTGTTATGGGAAATTTTTAGGATGAATTTGTTATGGATGAATCTGTTATGGATGAATTTGTTATGGGTGAAACTGTTTGGGTTTAATCTTTTGGGGATTTTGTTTTGTTTGTTGAAAATTTAAATGTTTTCAAGATGATAAAAACTATTGTTATTTTGCATCTGGGGGTCTTTATTCTGGGAAAAAAGATACCCAGATGTTCCCAAATTTATAATTGTCGGTTTTTTAAACCATTTATAAAAAGACTGTAATTTTTACAGTTATGGAGGGCCCTGCTGGTTTAACATCATGTTACAGGGAGGTAAGGGGTGGTTTAACTTCGTGTTGCGGAAGGAAAGGGAGTGGTTTAACATCAGTGTTACAGGGAGGTAAGGGGGGAAAAAGTAGTGTTGCAGGGAGGAGGGGGGTTTTTTAACTAATTTTACAGGAAGGAAAGGGAGTGGTTTAAAAGCAGTGTTGCAGGGGGTAAGGGGTTTTTTAATAAATGTTACGGGGAGGTAAGGGAGTGTTTTAACATCAATGTTACAGGAGGTAAGAGGGGGTTTAATATCAATGTTACAGGGAGGTAAGGGAGTGGTTTAATATAAATGTTCGGGGAGGTAAGGGAGGGTTTTTAAATTGTTTACGGGGGGTAAGGAGGGGTTTAATATAAGTTACAGGGAGGTAAGGAGTGGTTTAACATCAACGTTACGGGGAGGTAAGGGAGGGGTTTTTAACATCAACGTTACAGGGATGGGAGGGGTTTAACATCAATGTTTCAGGGAGGTAAAGTTTTAACATCAATGTTACAGGAGGAAAGGGGAGGGTTAACATAAAGTTACGGGGAGGTGGGAGTGGTTTAACATCAATGTTCGGGGAGGAAGGGAGGGTTTAACATCAATGTTACAGGGAAAAAAACCGAGAAGAACGTAAAGGACCTCACGAAATCGTAAAAACACGATCGTAAAAAACACGAGGGGGGGAGTGGGGCCCGGGGGGGAGCCGCCGCCATGGGTTCAAACCCCCACCGTTCCATGTTTTGTAAAGAAGAGATAAACTAATTATGATAGAAGTCGGTAGAGTTTAAAAGGTTTTATAGGGAATGATTACCTTTGAAAAGTTTTTGGAAATTTCAGGTTATTACGGTAATTACGTAAGGAAGAAACCAGGAAAGTATCAAAATTTAAAAAATAGAAGTAACGGACGCGTCTTCTTATGAAGAAAGATGTTTGTTTCGTATTTACAAGCTTTTTAAACCCGGGGGCCGGGGGTTAAAGCTCTTTTAAAAGGAGGGCCCGGGTTCGATTCCCCGGGGGAAACATTTGACGGTTTTTACACCTGGTTTTTGTTACCAGGGGAAATAGGTACCTGGGGTTTTTTCGACTGGGTGGGCCCCATCCTGGGGGGGCAAGATTAAGGGGCCCCAATGGAAATAAGACAGACGTCCTCGATGACCCCTGACTTTCTTGTATCCTTTTGGGGGGAACCCCAATTAAAAACCAAAAAAACTTTTTTATCTAGTTGTTGGGGGCTGATAAACGGGTTTCCTGTGGCTCGAGGGAATTTGGTTTTTCGAAATCCAGGGTCCCGTACCCGGGGGTCGTCCCCCGGGACGGGGGGGAAACATTTAAAATGTGTTTCTTTAACACCTGGGTGTTAGTGGACTTGGGGGCACCTGGGCAAATTGACCCTTTTTGGGAAAAAGCTCAGGGAAAAGCGGCTTTCTATATAGTAATTTTTATTGATTTATTTGTATACCTTGTAATTTAATTTGAAAAACATTTAAAATTTTTAATTATTATTATTATTATTATTATTATTATTTTTTTAATATTAATTTTTATTATTTTAAAATTTTTATTATTATTATTATTTTCCATTGGTTTGGTATTTTATCCATTTTTTTATGTTAAATTGTAGAAATTGGGAAGGGTGGGTTTAGTAATTAGTCCCAAAGAAGGCAAAAACCTAAAAATTACCAGATAGGGGGGTGAACAGAGAAAGGCCACATGCCAGCAGGAAAGCGTAGTTGCAAGGACATCACCTTATATGTCTTCGCTTTTTCAAACTTCCGGGAAACCATCAGTCACCCTAACACTGACGTGTCCCCCCGGGGAGAAAATTTTTGGGAGAAAGTTAGAGTTAGACTCCCAGGTTTGGGGATAAAGCGTAATGCCGATAACGTCTATCTTTTTGTAGATCGAGAAGGAGTGTTGGTTATTACCCTTTTTTTATCATGTACCCCGGGTTTTACAGCTCCCAACTCGAAAATTATGTATTTTTGTGCTTTTTTAAGGGATTTTCTGAAACGGGTAATCAAACATTCGTCCTTTTAAAAAAAAAATTTGTTCGGAAGGGACTCTAACAGCATTCTGGGAAAGAATTATTGACGAAATGGGGGACCACTGTATTTGTATGAGTCCAATAGATGATGTTTCGTCAGGAAACACTAGTCTTCTAACCTGACAAAACCACCTAACATTATATGTCACTGACGGTACAAGTCCCCCACAAACCGATCCCTCCGCTCACATTGGGTTTTTAAAAGAAACATCTGAAAATGGGTATCTTTACTGTGGAAGAGTTTCGCCCGCTGGTGGCTTCATTAGTCCCATACAGAGAAGAACGTTGGGTAGGAGGAGTTTGAGGGAATCAGTTTCCCCAGTCAGTGATCAGTCCATCAATCTTGATAAAAGTACAGCAAATGCACATGTACTGAAGACAGGGGGTGGAGCAGTTGGGGGCGGAGCCACTGGTGGAAAAACCACTATTTAATAGGCAGGCTTGTAAGTCAGCAGGGTTAAAATTCCATACATCAAGATCAAATGTTTTGTTCAAAAACCCATTTATGAACTTTTTTTTCAACCCTTTTATATAATAATCGTAGTAGAAGGCGATGGGGGAAAGACCTTTTTAAAAGTTGATGAGAGAAAAAAACCTTTGCCCCAAGTACCGCGCCCCATTCTTTTTTCGACTAGCTTTTAATAACAAAATATTGCTAGTAAGATATAGGACCTTTATTGAATCTTGTTCAAAATTGAAATAGGAAAAAGGACACAATTTAACTACGTAAAAAAATTTTTAAATTTTTTACATTAACATAAATGAAAAATATATCTTTAAACGTATAAGAAAAAATTTTGAAAGGGCAATTTTTTAAAAAGGGTTTTTCTAAATTACCCAAATTTTTCCTATTCCAGATATATGTATTATATTATCACATGTATATGAAAGTATTTTAAAAAATAAGATAAATTTTGGTTTAAAATGAGGGTGGAACCACTCAGGGTGAAGAATGTAACGGCACGCCAAAACCGACAATTTTTCCTAAAGCCTTACCCGGTACGAGGCTGGCCATAGGGGGGTAGGAGTGGCCCCGGGGGGGGCCGGGGGTCTTGGGCTAAAAGGGGAAAAAAGTGGGGAGAGAGGGGGCCAGGAATGGTTTGGGGGGGCCAAAACGTAGTCTGGGGAAATTATAGAAAAGGGTTTGTCCCAAAATTGTCAAAGAGTGGCCTAAATATGGACAAATGTGGTCCCAAAAACAGTCCAAAAAAAAACCAAACGAGGTACAAATTTTAAATGAACATGAACCCGAATGTGAAAAAATCCGAATATCGTCACACAAAATCCCAACGTTCCCAAAAAAGGGGAAAGAAAGAGGCCCAAAAAAGGACCAAGCAAGGGTAAGGTGTCCCCGTGTTTTAAGTGGGCCCCCTGGCTGGCGGGAAAAATTCCCTTCCATGCATAATTTTCCATTGTAAAACTTCCTGCTTTAAGGGAACATACTTTCCATATAACACGCGTTAATCGGATAGGGGCAGAGGGGGGTCAGAGAGGGGAAGGGGGGGGAAGGAAGGGGGAGAACCTAGGTCGATAGAATGCAAGATACTGAGAACTGGGAAGAAATTTAGAAATCTTTATTATTATTATTATTATTATTATTATTATTATTATTTTTAATTTTTATTATTAAATTTTTATTATTATTATTATTATTATTATTATTTTATAAATGCGGCGGAAAGGATAAATAGGTAAATTTAAAAGGGTAAGCATGGGGATGGGAAAAACAGAGATGCGATTGACAGATGTGTCTAACAGATGGCGTGTTTGACAGATGTTGTGTCTAAAATGGTTTTGACAGATGGTGCGTTTGACAGATGGTGCTTGACAGATGGTGGTTTTACAGATTTTGCGTTTGACAGATATGTTTTAAGAGGTGCGTTTGACAGATGGTGTGTTTGACAGATGGTGTTTTGAAGATGGTGTTTTGCTCAGTATGTGCATTGAAGAGGGGGTAAAGGGTGGGGAGAGCAAACCCGGGGGTCTATCTGGGGGGGTGTTCCGGGGTCCCCCGGCCCAGTCCTTTACCAGGCGTACTGGTGGATCAGGGGCCCGATCAACCAGGCTGTTTCTTGGGGAAAAGGGAAAAAGCCCGTTAACTAACCCCCGAAAAATTCGGGAGAGTCATTTTGGTTTGAGTTTTTAAAAGGGCCTGCGCTCGGTTGCTGGTACACTCAGTTCACACACTGAGGTCGTGGGTTGATCCCCGGTACGGATGGAAACATTTGACGTGTTTTTTGGACACCTGTTGTCCATGTTCACAAATCAATAAAATAGGACCCGGGGGTTTGTCGACTGGGGGCCACCTGGGGAAAAATTTACCTAATTTGCGGGAAATGCTCAGCATAACAAGGACTTTTTATATAGTATGTCATTGATGTCATATGGTCTGTATACCTTTTACATGTACTTGTAGTAATAAAATATTATTATTATTATTTGTAGAAATAATAATAAAAATTAAAAATAAAAATAATAATAATAATAATAATTATTATTTTTATTATTATTATTATAGAAATAAAAGACTAAAGTATTTATTTGGGCCCCTTTCCCCCCAGGACTTTTTCGTTTTTATAAAGCCCGAAGAGGAAACTTCCAAAAAATGTCACATTATTCATTTTTCCTTTATTTAAAATATTGTCGGGAATTCTACCAAAAAAATTAATTTTTAAATTTTTATTATTATTAATTTTTTATTATTATTATTATTATTATTATTATTATTATTATTATTATTA
>WNWK01053358.1:0-11892 GCA_009830355.1 Cherax destructor | reverse complement strand
GATTTTTTTTCTTTCCCAGAATGCTGTTCAAGTCCTTTTCCCAAAAGTTTACCCCCTTAAGGAATAATGTAAAATAGACTAGTCCTTTTAGCCCCCCCAAAAATCCCCTTAAAAAAGCATTTGAAAAAATAAACTTACAAAAAAGGGGAGTTTGGAGACCATCGTAAAGGGGGTACCACTGTACTTACATAATTGTACGATTTCCGGGGTTTACAAAACTCGGGGGTCCACTGTACTGTAATGTTAATACTGTAGCTCCCCCTGATCCCAAAATATTAATACAGTAGCTTCCAAAATACTATAATGTTAATACAGTTGCTGTCTGTATATTTAATTTAATTCTGTAGCTGCCTGTATACTGTAATGTTAATACTGTAGCTGCCTGTATACTGTAAGGGTTGTTACTGTGCTGCCTGCAGTTGCCAGCGGTCGCCGGGTCCTTACCACGCAGGTCAGCTGTATTGAAAATTTTTTAAACTGCTGGTACCTGACCAAAACCTAGTGATTACATTGATATAAAAGAATTTCTATCGAAATACGAAATAGGTGCACAATTTGAAAAATACATAAATTGCCCAACCAAAAAAAAATATGATAAACAGTGTCGGTTGTGAGTTAACAGTGAACAAATTTAAACAACATAAGACCTTATATCATCCAGTCAACCATAGCAAAAAACAGCAGTGTTGGGGTTGGAGGTAAAAAAAAACAAAACCCCAAAGTACAGTGATACATAAGTGCCAAAAACCCCCCAGTTGGTAAACCAGGGTGAATTTAAACCCAAAGGGGTGCCAAAAGTAAACAGGGTGCCAGGGGGTAAACCAGGGTGCCAGAGGTAAACCAGGGTGCCAGAGGAAAACCCGGGGGTTGGGGGTAAACCAGGGTGCCAGAGGTCCCCGGGTCCGTCATAGTGGGACTCCCGAAGCCCCGGGTTTTTTTTTCTCCAACACACAAGTTATACTTTTTGAATCAAACTGATCATTATTACTCTGTTTAATCATCTTCCAGTGGTCTGTCTCGAGTAACCCAAATAATCCCTACAGGATTCATTAAATAAGTGATACTGGATTTTGCCAGATCCAAGAAATAAGGGAACCAATGACCGGATTCAAAACTGGTATCATCGACTGGATTCAATAAGCGGACGGGGTTTTAGGTGGCCTTATCAAACGCCCAAACAATAACAATAACTTAAAGCAGCAAGATTGTCCCAAACACACATGCAAATAAAAGAGATACGATACAAATAGACGGATCACCACTTCAGGGAAGTTATTAGTAGAATATACAGTAAAACAACCAACAAAATCAATCATGAAAACCTGTGTAGTATGCAACCAAACAAACAAACGTTCCACTGAATGGATTACATGCAACTTCTGTGGTAAACTACACGAGATATTAAACCAGGGAAGTGTTTTTGGGTATGCCCAAATGAGACCGAACTGTGGAATAAAATCACATCGATATTAAAAGATGACAACATCAAATCGGCCTTCATAAAAAACATGACAGCATTCTATAACAGTTGGGAAAGTAAAAAATCTGGGCCAGATGGTGCTATTGCCCCTGGTACAGATGTTGCCCTGGTAGAGAGTAACTGTAAGAATGGAGAAATAAATGATGGTGACCTGAAGGGGGACAGGAGCTCCAGTGGGGAAACAGGTGTAGACAAGGACACACAAAAACCAATGTTACAAACTAGCAATACCACTGTAGATAGTAAATAGGGGGATGCCCCGGGAAATACTGAAGATAAATTACCAGAAACTAATGAAGGCTCCATTGTTAGCACTAGTGCCGAAGATAGAAACGAGACAGGAACACACGTAACAATAGGGAATACAATGGGGAACACAGTCACAAAAAACCAGGGCAAACGGAAACCAGGCCTATGTGAATATTATGCACTTGGTATCTGCAGGCATGGAATATCTGGGAAATCAGATGGGACAGCAATTATGATCACCCCAGAAAATGCTGTGCCTATATGAAAAGAGGAAAATGCAACCTCCCGTCCTGTAAGTTTTTCCACCCTGAAATGTGCCACTCATCAGTTCAGGAAAGACAGTGCTATAACTTATATTGCCAGGCATACCACCTAAAGGGTACAAGACGACATAGAACATCCAGACCATGGCAAAACCTGGGTAGCCACAGCCACTCTGGAGAGAGAGGTTTTTTAGTGCCAGGAAGGAAAAAAAGTTGGAAGGAAATGACAGAAATCGTACACCAACTGCAATCATTTCTGGAGTGGAATCACAGTCAATGGCCTCCACTCCAACACAACAGATATTAGTGCCAGGAAAAAAAGACCCCTTCCCCATACCACCAATACAACGACATTCATCTTTGCAAATATACAGGGTCTAAAGCCAGCAACGAACAAGATACCTTACATCCGTGGACTGCTTACAGTCAAATGCTATGTTTGCGGCTTTCACAGAGACCCATAAGAGATCACTTGGACAATGAAATATGGATCCCAGGCTACAACCTATACAGATGTGACAGAGTGAACAGAAAAAAAGGGGGGGTTGGCCTGTATATCACAGAGTCACTTATATGTTCAGCACTACTAAATGCCTCAAATGATGTAGTTGAAGTATTAGCAATAATGATCGAGAATCAAAACCTGGTCATCGTGGTTGTATACAAGCCTCCAGATGCAACGTCACAACAATTCCAGGAACAGCTTCTGAAGATTGACCACTGTCTGGAAAATCTTCTAGCTCCTGCCCCCAACATCTTGCTCCTGGGGGATTTCAACCTAAGACACCTAAAATGGAGGAATATTGCAAACAATGTGGTAGAAGAGATAACACCAGGAGGCAGCTCAGATGAAAACTCGCACACACATGAACTTTTAAATCTCTGCACCAAATTCACCTTAAACCAGCAAATAGTAGAGCCTACAAGATTAGAGAATACGCTGGACCTCATCTACACCAACAATGATGATCTAATACGAAATGTCATCATATCAAAAACAATATACTCAGATCACAACATAATAGAGGTCCAGACATGTATGCGGGGAGTCCCAGATCGACAAAATGTGATCAGCCGCGAGGGAGCCTTCTCCAAATTCAACAACAAAAACTTAAGGTGGGACCAAGTAAACTGTTACGCAGAAATTGGAGTTTACCTGAGGCCTAATGCCTTGTCTAAGGACAAAGGGGTAAAAGTTACACAAAACACCTGTAAAACTAGACCTCCCAGGTCTATCCCCATAAACATAGCTGATATTAAACCATTGTTTAGTGCTCCAATGGGTTGGGGTATCAGAAGGTTACACACAAAAATTCCTACTTATACAAAAATACATTTATTTACTTAGATTAAAAATATATACATTCCAAACACACCTCTTCACATATTAATTAGCCAAACCCCCTCAATAACAGTACAGGACGGCGAGGGCGGTCGGATCGTCACTTCAAAAACACAACAGCGTCCCTATGGGGTCGGCCCAGCCACAACTACCCTCATCCAGAACACATCTCCTCCTATTTCCTCAGTTCACACTCTTCCTTCCAATCCCCGACTATGTCCGAGCCCAGGGTGTGTAATGGCTCACAATAAAAGTGCCTATGACTTGAGTTAACTACACAAAAAGGGAATACAACATCACAAACTTAGCTGAAACTAGGCTCCGTCTCGCCAGCCGATCACCCATGCCGCCCCATGTGTCCCCCCAGCGACGCCACTACCTCACCACAAACATTTGGAAAATAAATCCCTAGCTGGATTTCCTTAATTCACAGCTTAAACTTACTTTACATTACTCACAAGGTGCATAGCATATTTATAAAAGTATGATTTACATTTATCTAAAGGCTATACATTATTATTACTATTTTTTCTAATTACATGAAATTTGTGGCATACTTCTCCAATAGCTATATATTACGTATATTTACATGTCATGCAGAAACCTGCATAACATAAACCAAGTCCTAAATGATATAAACTGGGAAGATAGCCTAAGCATCACGGATCCTAACCTATGTCTCGAACAAATTAACTCTGTGGCACTTGAGGTTTGCTCAAGGCAAATTCCCTTAAGGAAAAGGAGGAGAAGTTGTAAATTAGAAAGAGAGAGGCGCTTCCTATAGAGGCGAAGGCAAAGAATAACAGAGCGGCTGCAAGAGGCCAATATATCTGAAATACGTAGGGAGACACTGGTCAGAGAAATAGCAAACATCGAATTAAAACTAAAGGAATCTTACAGGAATCAAGAAATGCGGGAAGAACTAAAAGCCATAAATGAAATTGAAAGAAACCAAAAGTATTTATTTTCTTATGCCAAATCAAAGTCGAGAACAACATCCAGTATTAGGCCCCTAATTAAATGGGATGGGTCATACACAGATGACAGCAAGGAAATGAGTGAGTTACTAAAGTCCCAGTATGACTCAGTTTTTAGCGAGCCGCTAACCAGACTGAAAGTCGAAGACCTAAATGAATTTTTTATAAGAGTGCCACAGAACTTGGCAGACACATGCCTATCTGACATTACCCTGACGCCAAATGACTTCGAAAAGGTAATAAATGACATGCCCATTCACTCAGCTCCAGGCCCAGACTCATGGAACTCTGTGTTCATCAAGAACTGCAAGAAGCCCCTATCACGTGCTTTTAACATCCTATGGAGAGGGAGCATGGACACTGGGGTCGTCCCGCAGTTATTAAAAACAACAGACATAGCCCCACTCCACAAAGGGGGCAGTAAAACAATAGCAAAGAACTACAGACAAATAGCGCTAACGTCCCATATCATAAAAAATCTTTGAAAGGGTTCTGAGAAGCAGGATCACCACTCATCTAGATACCCATCAATTACACAACCTAGGGCAGCATGGGATTAGAGCAGGTCGTTCCTGTCTGTCCCAACTACTGGACCACTACGACAAGGTTCTGGATGTTCTAAAAGAAAAACAGAATGCAGATGTTATATACACAGACTTTGCAAAAGCCTTTGACAAGTGTGACCATGGTGTAATAGCACACAAAATGCGTGATAAAGGAATAACAGGAAAAGTTGGTAGATGGATCTATAATTTCCTAACAAGTAGAACACAAAGAGTAGTAGTCAACAGAGTAAAGTCTGAGGCGGCTACTGTGAAAAGCTCTGTTCCACAAGGCACAGTACTCGCTCCCATCCTGTTCATCATCCTCATATTGGACATAGACAGGGACATAAGCCACAGTGCCGTGTCTTCCTTTGCAGATGACACCCGAATGTGTATGACAGTGTCCACCGTTGAAGACACTGCAAGACTCCAAGCAGACATAAACCAAATCTTTAAATGGGCTGCATTAAACAATATGAAGTTCAATGACGAGAAATTTCAATTACTCAGATATGGAAAACGTGAGGAAATTAAAATCTCATCGGAGTACAAAACAAATTCCAACCACACAATAAAGCAAAAAACTAATGTCAAAGACCTGGGAGTGATCATGTCAGAGGATCTCACCTTCAAGGACGATAACACCGCAGCAATCGCATCTGCTAGAAAAATGACAGGATGGATAATAAGAACCTTCAAAACCAGGGATGCCAAGCCCATGTTGACACTTTTCAGGTCGCTTGTTCTATCTAGGCTGGAATATTGCTGCACACTAACTGCACCTTTCAAGGCAGGTGAAATTGCTGACCTAGAAAATGTGCAGAGAACCTTCACGGCACGCATAACTGCGATAAACCACCTCAATTACTGGGAACGTTTGAAGTTCCTAAACCTGTACTCCCTAGAATGCAGGCGGGAGAGATACATTATTATATACACGTGGAAAATTCTCGAGGGATAAGTACCAAAACTTGCACACGAGAGTCACTCCTACGAAAGCAAAAGACTCTCCAGGCGATGTAACATCCCCCCAATGAAAAGCAGGGGTGCCACTAGCACGTTGAGAGACAACACAATAAGTGTCAGAGGCCGAAGACTGTTCAACTGCCTCCCAGCATACATCAGGAGGATTACCAACAAACCCCTGGCTGTCTTCAAGCAGGCACTGGACAGGAACCTAAAGTCGGTACCTGACCAGCCAGGCTGAGGTTCGTATGTTGGACTGCGTGCGGCCAGAAGTAACAACCTGGTTGATCAGGCTCTGATCCAACATGAGGCCTGGTCACAGACCGGGCTGCAGGGGTGTTGACCACTGGAACTCTCTCCAGGTAAACTCCAGGTAAACACATGAACATAACACAATACTGGAGCTGCCTGTATACTATAATGTTAATACAGTAGCTGACTGTATATTGTAATGTTAATACTGTAGCTGCCTGTATACTGTAAAGGTAATACTGTAGCTGAGTGAATACTGTAATGTTAATACTGTAGCTGCCTATATACTGTAATGTTAATATTGTAGCTACCTGTATACTGTAATGTAAATACTGTAGCTACCTGTATTCTGTAATGTTATTACAGTACTTGCATGTATACTGTAAATTTAATACTGTAGCTGCTTGTATAGTGTAATGTTAATACTGCAGATGCCTGTATACTGTAATGTTAATACTGTACCTACCTGTACACTGTAATGCTAATTAAGAAGGTGCCTGTATACAGTAATGTTAATACAGTAGCTGCCTGTATACTGTAATGTTAATACTGTAGCTGCCTGTATAATGTAATGTTGATACTATAGCTGCCTGTATACTGTAATATTAATACTGTAGCTGCCAGTATACTGTAATGTTAATATTGTAGCTGCCTGTATACTGTAATGTTAATACAGTAGCTGCCTGTATAGTGTAATGTTAATACTGTAGCTACCAGTATACTATTGTGTTAATACTGTAGCAACCTGTATAATGTAATGTTAACACTGTAGCTTCCTGTATACAGTAATGTTATTATTGTAGCT
The DNA here is from genome assembly GCA_009830355.1 of Cherax destructor. Lineage (NCBI taxonomy): Eukaryota > Metazoa > Arthropoda > Malacostraca > Decapoda > Parastacidae > Cherax > Cherax destructor. The sequence goes on along the minus strand of WNWK01053358.1, from coordinate 5,013 downwards.
GCCTGTATATTGTAAAGCTAATACTGTACCTACCTGTATATGGTAATGTTATTACTGTAGCTGCCTGTATACTGTAATGTTAATACTGTGGCTGCCTGCATACTGTAATGTTAATACTGTAGCTACCTGTTTACTGTAATGTTAATTCTGTGGCTACATGTATACTGTAAAGTTAATACTGTAGCTACCTGTAAACTGTAATGTTAATACTGTAGCTACATGTATACTGTAAGGTTAGTACTGTAGCTACATGTATACTGTTATGTTAATACTGTAGCTACCTCTATACTATAATGTTTATACTGTAGCTGCCTGCATAGTGTAATGTTAATAGTGTAGCTACCTGTACACTTTAATGATTATACCGTAGCTACCTGTATAATGTACTGTTAATACTGTAGCTACCTGTATACTGTAATGTTAATACTGTAGCTACCTGTATACTGTAATGTTAATACTGTAGATGTCTGCATACTGTAATGTTAATACAGTAGCTACCTGTATACTGTAATGTTAATACTGTAGCTACCTGTATAATGTAATGTTAATACTGTAGCTACTTGCATACTGTAATGTTAATACTGTAGCTACCTGTATACTGTAATGTTAATACTGTAGCTACCTGTATACTGTAAAGTTAATACTGTAGCTGCCTATATACTGTAATATTAATACAGTAGCTACCTGTATACTGTAATGTTAATACATTAGCTACCTGTATACTGTAATGTTAATACTGTATCAACCAGTATACTGTAATATTAATGCTGTAGCTACCTGTATACTGTAATGTTAATACTTTAGCTGCCTGTATACTGTAATGTTAATTCTGTATCTGCATTTATACTGTAATGTTAATACAGTAGCTAATTGTATTCTGTAAGTTTATTACTGTAGCAACCTGTATACTGTAATGTTAGTACTGTAGCTGCCTGTATACTGCAATGTTAATTCTGTAGCTCCCTGTATACCGTAATGTTAATACTGTATGAACCTGTATACTGTAATGGAAATACTGTAGCAACCTGTACTGTACTGTTAATACTGTAGCTACCTGTATACTGTAATGTTAATATTGTAGCTGCCTGTATACTGTAATGTTATTACTGTAGCTGCCTGTATACTGTAAGGTAATACTGTAGCATCCTGTATACTGTAATGTTAATACTGTAGCTACATGTATACTGTAATGTTAATACTGTAGCTGCCTGTATACTATGTTATTACTGTAGCTGCCTGTATTCTGTAATGTTAATACAGTAGCTAATTGTATTTTGTAATGCTAATACTGTAGCTACCTGTATACTGTAATGTTAATATTGTAGCTACCTGTATACTGTAGATTTGATACTGTAGCTTCCTGTATACTGTATTGTTAATACTGTAGCTAGATGTATAATGTAATGTTAATACTGTAGCTACCAGTATACTGTAATGTTAATACTGTAGCTACCTGTATACTGTAATGTTAATACTATAGCTGCCTGTATATTGTAATGTTAATACTGTAGCTACCTGTACATTTTAATGTTGATACCGTAGTTATATGTATACTTTAATGCTAATACTGTAGCTACCTGTAAACTGAAATGTTAATACAGTAGCTACCTGTATACTGTAATGTTAATGCTGTAGCTGCCTCTGTACTGTAATGTTAATACAGTAGCTACCTGTACTCTGTAATGTTAATACTATAGCTACCTGTATACTGTAATGTTATTACTGTAGCTAACTGTATACTGTAATGTTAATACTGTTTCTGCCTGTATTTTGTAATATTATTACTGTAATGTTAATACTTTACAACCCTGAATACTGTAATGTTAATACTGTAGCTACCTGTATACTGTAATGTTAATACTGTAGCTGCCTGTATACTGTAATGTTAATACTGTAGCTGCCTGTATTGTGTAATGTAAGTACAGTAGCTAATTTTTTTTTTTTTTTTTTCAACAAGTCGGCCGTCTCCCACCGAGGCAGGGTGACCCAAAAAGAAAGAAAATCCCCAAAAAGAAAAAAACTTTCACCACCATTCAACACTTTCACCACACTCACACACAATCACTGTCTTTGCAGAGGAGCTCAGATACGACAGCCGAGAAAAGTCCCTCCCAGCTGTCACTATCTCAGACCCCTCCTTCAAAGTGCAGGCACTGTACCTCCCATTTCCAGGACTCAAGTCCAACTAAATCAATTAACTGGTTTCCCTGAATCCCTTCACACAATGTTACCCTGCTCACACTCCAACAGATCGTCATGTCCCAAAAACCATTCGTCTCCATTCACTCCTATCTAACACGCTCACACATGCTTGCTGGAAGTCCAAGCCCCTTGCCCACAATACTCCTTTACCCTTCCCTCCAACCTTTTCTAGGACGACCCCTACCCCGCCTTCCTTCCCCTACAGATTTATATGCTCTCCAAGTCATTCTACTTTGATCCATTCTCTCTAAATGACCAAACCACCTCAACAACCCCTCTTCAGCCCTTGACAAATACTTTTAGTAACTCCACACCTTCTCCTAATTTCCACATTCCGAATTTTCTGCATAATATTTACACCACACATTGCCCTTAGACAGGACATCTCCACTGCCTCCAGCCTCCTCCTCGCTGCAGCAATTGCAACCCATGCTTCACACCCATATAAGAGTGTTGGTACCACTATACTTTCATACATTCCTTTTGCCTCCATGGATAACGTTTTTTGTCTCCACAGATACCTCAATGCACCACTCACCTTTTTTCCTTCAACAATTCTATGGTTAACCTCATCCTTCATAAACCCATCCGCTGACACATCAACTCCCAAATATCTGAAAACATTTACTTCTTCCATAATCCCTCTCCAATGTGATATCCAATTTTTCTTTATTTAAATCGTTTGATACCCTCATCACCTTACTCTTATCTATGTTCACTTTTAACTTTCTACCTTTACACACTCTCCCAAACTCGTCCACTAACCTTGCAACTTTTCTTTAGAATTCCCATAAGCACAGTATCATCAGCAAAATGTAACTGTGTCAACTCCCATTTTGCATTTAATTCTCCATAATTTAATCCCACCCCTCTCCCCAACACCCTAGCATTTACTTCTTTTACAACCCCATCTATAAATATATTAAACAACCATGGTGACATTACACAACCCTGTCTAAGACCTACTTTTACCGGGAAGTAATCTCCCTCTCTCCTACACACCCTAACCTGAGCCTCACTATCCTCATAAAAACTCTTTACAGCCTTCAGTAACTTACTACCTATTCCATACACTTGCAACATTTGCCACATTGCTCCCCTATCCACTCTATCATATGCCTTTTCTAAATCCATAAATGCAATAAAAACTTCTCTACCTTTATCTAAATACTGTTCACATATATGCTTCACTGTAAACACTTGATCTACACATCCCCTACCCACTCTAAAGCCTCCTTGCTCATCTGCAATCCTACTCTCTGTCTTACCTCTAATTCTTTCAATAATAACCCTGCCATACACTTTACCTGGTATACTCAGTAAACTTATTCCCCTATAATTTTTACACTCTCTTTATCCCCCTTCCCTTTATATAAAGGAACTATACATGCTCTCTGCCAATCCCTAGGTACCTTCCCTCTTTCATACATTTATTAAACAAAAATACCAACCACTCCAGCACTATATCCCCCTGCTTTTAACATTTCTGTCATGATTCCGTCAATTCCAGCTGCTTTACCCCCTTTCATTCTACGTAATTGTATATTGTAATGTTAATACTGTAGCTACGTGTATACAGTAATGTTAATACTGTAGATACCTGTATACTGTAACGTTAGTACTGTAGCTACATATATACTGTAATGTTAGTACTGTAGCTACCTGTATACTGTAATGTTAATACTGTAACTACCTGTATACTATAATGTTATTACTGTAGCTGCCTGTATACTGTAATGTTAATACCATAGCTGCCTGTATAATGTTAATACTGTAGCTACCTGTATACTGTAATGTTAATACTGTAGCTGCCTGTATACTGTAATGTTAATACAGTAGCTATATGTATACTGTAATGTTATTAATGTAGTTACCTGTATACTGTAATGTTTAAACTGTTGCTACATGTATACTGTAATGGTAATACTGTAGCTACCTGTGTACTGTAATGTTAATACTGTAGCTTCCTGTTTACTGTAATATTAATACTGAAGCTGCCTGTATACTGTAATGTTAATACTGTAGCTTCCTGTTTACTGTAATGTTAATACTGAAGCTGCCTGTATACTGTAATGTTAATACTGTAGCTTCCTGTTTACTGTAATGTTAATACTGAAGCTGACTTTATACTGTAATGTTAATTCTGTAGCTTCCTGTACACTGTAATGTTAATACTGTAGCTGCCTGTATACTGTAATGTTAATACTGTGCTGCCTGTATACTGTAATGTTAATACAGTAGCTAATTGTATACTGTAAATTTATTACTGTAGCAAACTGTAATGTTAATACTGTAGCTACCTGAATACTGTAATATTAATACTGTAGCTACCTGAATACTGTAATGTTAATACTGTAGCTACCTGTATACCATAATGTTAATACTGTAGCTACCTGTATACTGTAATGTTAATACTGTAGCTACCTGTATACTGTAATGTCAATACTGTAGCTGCCTGTATACTGTAATGTTAATATTGTAACTGCCTTTATACTGTAATGTTAATACTGTAGCTACTTGTATACTGTAATGTTAATACTGTAGCTACCTGTATACTGTAATGTTAATACTTTAGCTACCTGTATATTGTAATGTTAATATGTTAGCTACCTGTACAGTGGTCCCTCGGTTTTCGTGCATCTTCAAACTCGAACATTTATGTAAGTGTATTTTCGTAAGTGCTGTTGCAAGTGTATTTTTGGGGGTCTGAAATAGACTAACCTACATGACATTATTTCTTAGGAAGTAATTCGTTCGGTAATGGCACTTGAACAGCATTCTGGAACAAATTTTCGGCGAAACCGAGGGACC
>WNWK01053357.1:0-11892 GCA_009830355.1 Cherax destructor | reverse complement strand
AGTAAATTTACTACATGATTCATTACCTTGTAACTAGTGAATTAATTACCATTGTACCTTGTTCAGCTATCAAAACTTTGGGGCCCAGTCTCTGGACCCTATATATACCTCTGTAATCTGCAAATACCTTTGTAACTTGTCATGATTGTGACCATCTGAGTTCATTACCTTTGTAACTTGCTCAGCTATCAAACTTTGAGGTCCAGTCCCTGGACCCATTATGTACCTCTGTAATCTTTTGACTACCGCCCACAGGATGGGTATGGGTGCATAATAAAGATATCAAACTAACTAACACTGACGTCACAAATTAAATAAATTGTTTATAAAGGTGATTATCAAACCTTACTCTTGCACAAATCGTAGCCACGCCTGTGCTATCAATTAATTGGACTAATTACTGTCCACCACACAATTAATTAACTGTGTACTCTATACTCACTTCCTACGATCAGTCACTTATTTATTAAATAATTAATTCAATAATGATTAATTCACTAATCACATCCGGTTCAGGACGGACCAACGGGCGCTGTGGGGGATTGTGGGAGATAAATCTATCTGGGACACTTGCAATAAACAACTCCCAGGAGAAGACCGACTAGTATAATTTTACCGCAGTCCTTCCCTTTAAGGTATATAGAACTTTACCCACTCTGGCCGCACCCAAGGGTACCTACGATATTCTCAGTTAACCCACTGCACTCTGGACCAGTATAAATAAATCTGAGTAGATAATAATAATAGTTATGGTATGATTAAATTTAAGTGGACTGTATGGTTATGGGCGACTGATCAAATCGAAAGAAAGGTAGAGAACACACAATTAAGTTAACATGACCATCACTCACCTAATTAACAGCAACATAAGCGGTGCATTGTAGATCGTTGACCTAGCTAAAATACATCTATGCGTAACAATATTACTGGCCAATAACAAAGACGACAGAAGGTACTTGCTTTAGATGAGGGAGTCGTTTCGTTGTTGACGTCCTCCTGCGATCTGATTCGATCGCGATGGTAAGTTGTCCCGTCGAGTCAAGGAAGGTTAATTTCCGTGAACTCTTATCGCCCACGAGACCGGGCGTTAGTTAACATGTGGTTGGTCGGGTAGCGATTCAGATCCTCTCACTATTCCGACCTTATATTGTTTATACATATAACTTTACATACTACGTATATCCTGGCTTAATGCCCCACTAGTTTATACACATTCACCGTCTCGATACTTTTGTGGAAAATATTGGTATTTTCCGAAAGTTGTAATTGATAAACTTTCAATATGAACAGATATCCTTAATGTACCGCTGGTACATGGGGGTATGTAATAGAGAACCATCATACCAGCGGAGGAAGCGGGAAGAGGCTGGGCAGGGAGGAGGTAGAGGGAATGAGTAGTGAGTGGACAGCCAGCCTACCATCAGAGTTCAAGTCGGTATGGCCAGTAAAATTTGGAATTCCGCCCCCAAATCGGTTTAATTACCTCCTTTCGTAATGTGGAGGAATATCCAGTGACGCGGGAATATCAAGTGGGACAATCGGTCCAGGAGGTCCAGTAATCGGACAATAATTGTGAAATAGGTGCGCCGGCGTGACGCGCCATAGGCCTATTTGAACTGAGTGAAATGACCATACGGCAGGATAAAGTCGTAACCCTGATGCGGGAGTTCATCTTAGAAGAGACTGAAATATATTCGATGAACTTTGGGAAATGGTGAATATAGTGAAACCGAGTTGTAAATAATCAGGGGTTGATTGTACGGGTGAGGCTAGCTTGGGTACGCCATACTCCGACCGCCATATTGGATGTGATTGGAATGAACTAACATATCGCAAGTTATCTACTCGAAATTCAAGTATCGAGACTGTGAATGTGTATAAACTAGTGGGGCATTAAGCCGGGATATATGTAATATGTAAAGTTATACGTATAAACAGTACAAAAGGTCGGATTAGTGAGAGGATCTGATTAGCTACCCCAACCAACCACATGTTAACTAACGCTCGGTCTCGTGGGCGTATAAGAGTGCACGGAAATTAACCTTCCTTGACTCGACGAGACAGCTAATACCATCGCGATCGAATCAGATCGCAGGAGGGCGTCAACAACGGAGCGACTCCCTCATCTAAAGCTAAGTACCATACTGTCGTCTTTATTGTTGGCCAATGATATTGTTACGCACAGTAGATGTACTTATCACAGCCGTAGATCAGAGGCAGAAAGCTACCCCGATAGTCTTAAACGCTTTTCTATGACTGTACTGTCCAATGGTGGGTGAGTATGGGTTGGTGCATGTTTAATATTGATACGTTACGTCTGTCATCTCCCTGGGAGTTTGTTTTTGCTAGTGGCGGTGTCCCAGATAGACTTATCTCTCACAATTCCCACAACTTTGATTTCGAGTAGATAACTTACGATATGTTAGTTCATCTCCTCCGCATCCAACATGGCGGTCGGGGTATGGCGTACCCACGCTAGCCTCGCTCGGTACAATCACCCCCTGATTATTTACAACTCGACTTCACTATATTCACCATTTCACAATATTCATCGAATATATTTCAGTCTCTTCTAAGACGAAAGGCCCCCAGCATCAGGGGTTACGACTTTATCCGTCGTATGGTCGCTTCACTGAGTTCAAATAGGCCTATGACAGCATCACCCGCCGCCACGCCTTATTTCACAATTATTGTCCTATTACTGGACCTCCTGGACCGATTGTCCCACTTTATATTCACCACTTCACTGGATACTCCTCCACATTACGAAAGGAGGTAATTAAGTCCGGTTTGGCGGCCGGAATCTCCAAATTTGGCAGGCCATCCCATCACCTCAAATCTTGGCTGTCGGCTCCATTTCCCCTGACCAGTCCCCTCTCTGCCGCCTCCCTGCCCAGCCTCTACCCGCTGGTAAGATGGTTCCCTATTAATACCCCCATGTACCAGCGGTACATTAAGGATATCTGTTCATATTGGAAAGTTTATCAATTACAACTTTCGGAAAATACCAATATTTTCCACAATATGGTCATAGTGTTGGCATTTGTAACACCTACGTTGAGGGGGTAGGTACACGTCGATGGGTAGGAAACGTAGGCCAGGCACCCAGATATTTCAGGGGAGAGGCACAGGGCCAACCCAACTGGCAATAATTTGGGATTTTCCTTTAAGTCTCTAGGGCTTGATGATATGCTGGCTTAGAGTCAAATGGGATGGGTCCATGTCGAGAGGGTATCCAAATATTATGATACTGACCCCTTTTTTAAAGTGATATGTGTCTGATGGAGGGCGAAGCAGCTTAATATCCCCATAATTCGCTGCCCAGCCTTTGCGGAGTGCGGGTGTGCTTGTTTCTGGTCCCTAGTGGTGGAGTTGAGAACTGGTAGTTTTCATCAACATGGTGGAGCGCTACAGACGACGTGTCAATACTGTCTGTATTGAAGTGTTGCAGGGCGCGATTTACCCAAGCAACGCAGATGTTCTCCTCCCAGCTATTTTGAGGGATTCTTTAGGGATATCCATTGAAGAATTATTTGGGATATCTCTCAACTGTTCGTCGAGGATTTTTGTCAAGTTTGCAGTGGCCAGCGCATATGAGCGAGTGGTTGACACGTATCAGGAGAAGAGGATTGTCGTCAACACGGGATTAGAGGTACGGCTTCGAGATGTGTCACGGTATTACACTTATATACGGTTCAAAAGTGCCGTTCGAAGCGTTGGATGTTGATGTGCGAAACGTCTTCAGTCAATTTGGTGACGTCCATGCAGCCACGGTGGGCCGGTGGGCACAGGGGACTTATGCCGGGCTGCAAGAAGGTTCATTTTCTTTGAAAATGACACTCAAACGTCAGATACCTTCATACATCATGATGGATGAGTTCCGACAGCAGGTCTATGTGACTTACGCAGGCCAAGTTCGAACGTGTCGCCTGTGTGGATTACCTGGACATGTGGCGGCGCATGTGATCGTCGGATGGGCCAACAGAGACATGGAGTTGCTGATGGTATGAGGAAGGATGAAGTGGTGGTCGTGGATGCTATGGATGAGTCGCCACGGGAGAATATGAGCGTGGTGCCAAGTGGACAATGGAGTGACATTGTTGATAAGGAGGATGAGCGTGTACTAACGTTGTCACAGGTGACCCAGGATGGCGAGACAGCGGAGACGAGGAAGTGGCTCTGCCGGAAGGTGTGAACTTGGTTTTGTCTGAGCCGCTTTGGAGGATTTTCCACTGTTGTTGGACAGTCCTGTGTGTGAGGGCACACAGCATGGTGTGAGGACTTAGGATCAGAGGTGAGGAGGGACGAGAGGAGACGAGTGTGATGGGCGTCTCAGAGAGTGGGCCTTGCCTTCAGGTCCAGGAGGTTGGTGTAGAAGTGCACAGGGGAGAGGATTGTGAGGCTATGGAGGCTACAGGGGACTCCAGGAAAGGCCTAGTGGTCTAGTTGAGGACGATGTCCTAACACCTGGGCAACAGGTGTGCAAGAAGGCCTGGGTGGAGGTGGCAAAAGGGGGACGGGGAGTGTCAAGGGTAGAGAGGGGAAGGGACAGGAAAGCAGACAGGCAAGTACTGGGAGTGTCAGTAGAGGAAGAAAGCATTAGTAAGGGAAAGTCGGTAGTGACGAGGAAGTTGAAAAGTAGAGGAAAGCCCACTGCGTTCTTTTCAGGTGTTTAACGATGAATGTAAATGGCCTCCGAGCGGGGTCAAACGTAAATGGGTAGAGGTGACATTAAGACGTTTAAATGTGGATGTATGTATATTGCAAGAGCATAATTATAGGATGGGGAGAGATTTGACGTTAAGTGGATTTACAGTTTATGCGGGTAGTGCGGGTAGTTTCAAGGGAGGGGTGGCTATAGAGATACGTGTGACCAGTCCCTTTCGGTTGTTGGCATGGGAAGAGGGGGAGGGTGGTAAGGGTTGAGGGTTTATGGGGAATGTCAGAGTGTGTATAGTGGGAGTTTATATGCCGGCTATAAGTTGTAGAAAAACTAAGGAAGAATTTGTGAGAGAGGAGTTGATATATTTCTTACGTGGGTTGCCGGTTGTGACTATTATCGCAGGGATTGGAATTGTGTGATTAGGAAGAGGGATGTGGAACCGAGAGGGCGGGGTGTGAGTTGGGGTTTTGCGTGATGTTTTGGGTGCGGCAGGAGTCAGAGATGTGGTAGGGGCGGTGGGTGGCATATAGAACATACGTTCATACGTAGGGGCTATGCTGCAAGACTCGATCGTGTGTGTATGTGTCGAGGGATGTTATAAGTGGAAGGCGTGGATTGCGTTGGGATGTTGGGTTTCTCGAATCAGCAGGGGTGCTCAATACCTGGAGTCTACCGTGAGAGAGAATTCCAGGGGTCAACGCCCGCGCGCCAGGCGGCCCAAGGTCCTGGGTGACCTAGGCACTCTTTTTTGGTTGGACCAGAGCCTGATCTAAGCCAGGCTGTACCGGTCGTGGCCAGGCACGCAGTCAACGACTCCACCAGAACCACAGCCCGGCTGATCAGAGCTGTCACCTGACTCTGAGGTGCCCATGTCCAGTGCCTGCACTGCTTGAAGACAGCCAGGGGCTTGTTGGTAATCCCCTGATGTATGCTGGGAGGCAGTTGAACAATCTTGGGCCCCTCACACTTATTGTGTTGTCCCTCAACGTGCTAGTGGCACCCCTGCTCTTCATTGGGGGAATGTTACATCGCCTGCCGAGTCTTTTGCTTTCGTAGGGAGTGATTTTTGTGTGCAAGTTTGGTACTAAGCCCTCGAGAATTTTCCATGTGTATATAATAATGTATCTCTCCGCCTGCGTTCTAGAGAGTACAGGTTTAGGAACTTCAAGCGTTCCCAGTAGTTGAGGTGGTTTATCGCACTTATGCGTGCCGTGAAGGTTCTCTGCACATTTTCAAGGTCAGCAATTTCACCCGCCTTGAAAGGTGCAGTTAGTGTGCAGCAATATTCCAGCCTAGATAGAACAAGCGATCTGTAAAGTGTCAACATGGGCTTGGCATCCCTGGTTTTGAAGGTTCTCATTATCCATCCTGTCATTTTCGAGCAGATGCAATTGCTACATTGTTATGGTCCTTGAAGGTGAGATCCTCTGACATGAACACTCCCAGGTCTTTGACATTAGTTTTCGCTCTATTGTGTGGTTGGAATTAGTTTTGTACTCCGATGAGATTTTAATTTCTTCACGTTTTCCGTATCTGAGTAATTGAAATTTCTCATCATTGAACTTCATATTGTTTTCTGCAGCCCATTTAAAGATTTGGTTTATGTCTGCTTGGAGTCTTGCAGTGTCTTCAACGGTGGACACTGTCATACAGATTCGGTGTCATCTGCAAAGGAAGACACAGCACTGTGGCTTATATCCCTGTCAATGTCTGATATGAGGATGAGGAATAGGATGGGAGCAAGTACTGTGCCTTGTGGAACAGAGCTTTTCACAGTAGCTGCCTCAGACTTTACTCTGTTGACTACTACTCTTTGTGTTCTATGTGTTAGGAAATTATAAATCCATCTACCAACTTTTCCTGTTATTCCTTTATCACGCATTTTGTGTGCTATTACACCATGGTCACACTTGTCAAAGGCTTTTGCAAAATCTGTGTATATAACATCTGCATTCTGTTTATCTTCTAGAGCATCCAGGACCTTGTCGTAGTGGTCCAGTAGTTGGGACAGACAGGAGCGGCCTGCTCTAAACCCATGCTGTCCTGGGTTGTGCAATTGATGGGTATCAAGATGGGTGGCGATCTTGCTTCTTAGAACCCTTTCAAAGATTTTTATGATATGGGACGTTAGCGCAATTGGTCTGTAGTTCTTTGCTATTGCTTTACTGCCCCCTTTGTGGAGCGGGGCTATGTCTGTTGTTTTTAGTAGCTGCGGGACGATCCCAGTGTCCATGCTCCCTCTCCATAGGATGTTAAAAGCATGTGATAGGGGCTTCTTGCAGTTCTTGATGAACACGGAGTTCCATGAGTCTGGGCCTGGAGCGGAGTGCATGGGCATGTCATTTTGCCTTTTCAAAGTCATTTGGCGTAGTGATGATGTCAGAAAGGCATGCGTCTGTCAAGTTCTGTGGCACTCTCATGAAAAAATCATTTAGGTTTTCGATTTTCAGTCTGGTTAGTGGCTCGCTAAAGACTGAGTCATACTGGGATTTAAGTAACTCACTCATTTCCTTGCTGTCATCTGTGTAGGACCCATCCGGTTTAAGTAGGGGCCCAATACTGGTTGTTGTTCTCGACTTTGATTTTGCATAGGAAAAGAAATACTTAGGGTTTCTTTCAATTTCATTTATGGCTCTTAGTTCTTCCCGTGTCTCTTGATTCCTATAAGATTCCTTTAGTTTTAATTCGATGTTTGCTATTTCTCTGACTAGTGTCTCCCTACGTATTTCAGAGATATTGGCCTCCTGTAGCCGCTCCGTTATTCTGTTCCTTCGCCTGTATAGGGAGCGCCTCTCTCTTTCTAGTTTGCATCTTCTCCTCCTTTTCCTTAAGGGAATTTGCCTTGAGCAAACCTCAAGTACCACAGAGTTAATTTGTTCAAGACATAGGTTGGGATCCGTGATGCTTAGGCAATCTTCCCAGTTTATATCATTTAGGACTTGGTTTACTTGGTCCCACCTTATGTTTTTGTTATTGAAGTTGAATTTGGAGAAAGCTCCCTCACGGCTGATCACATTTTGTTGATCTGGAGCTCCCCGCATGCATGTCTGGACCTCTATTATGTTGTGATCTGAGTATATTGTTTTTGATATGATGACATTTCGTATCAGATCATCATTGTTGGTGAAGATGAGGTCCAGCGTATTCTCTAATCTTGTGGGCTCTACTATTTGCTGGTGTGTTGGCAGTGATGGGATGGGAGGGAGCTGTTAGAACGTATGCTAGTTATTGGAAGCTTAACGTGGGCTTATTGCAGGGGGAACTGTGTAGGAGGAGTTTTGAGGAGTGGTGGGAGGGGAGTGGAATGATGGGAAGGACCGGGAAGATGTGGTGGGTTGGTGGAATGGGTGGCGAAAGTGGGTATTCAGGATTTTTATAAACGTGAAGGTAGAGAGCAGGCGCGATTGCGTTATGGCCTGCAGAGGTATTTGGAGGGGCAGTTGCGGGATTGTTATGTGGGAGGGGCGGGTTACTCGCTGGAGGACATAGAGGTTTTGAGGGGCCAGTTGAAGGATATACAGAATGAGAGATTCCAGGCTATCAGAGTGAGGGCAGGTATTGAGGATGTGCTGTGGGGGACAAACCGTCTTTGACTGTCTTGCGTGGGTTTCGAAGAGGAGGCAGGGTATGACGATGACGTCATTGAAGGTACACGAGGAGTTGGGTGGGTATATGGAGGGACAGGTACTGAGGTCGACAGAGGGTATGAGCGGGTTTGTGGATGTTTGGTTTCGGCGGTATCTAGACCGTAGGTTGGAGGAGGTGGAGGCGAAAGAGGAAGTTTTGGAGGGTATACAGGTAGGGATTAGTGAGGAGGAGAGGAAAGGGATGGAGGGTAGTATAACTGATGAGGAAGTGTGGTTCGCAGTGAAGGGGATACAGATGGGTAAAGCGCCGGGAGTCGATGGCTTACCTAGTGATTTTTATGTTCAACATTGGGGAGTGTTGAAGGAATGTTTGACAAAAGTTTTCAATCGTTGGAAGGAAGTAAGGTATATGGGTGAGGATCAGCGCACTGGAGTTGTGGTTTTAGTGCCTAAGGGGAAATTGGTGGAAACTATTAGGGATTACAGAGCTATTACACTTTTATGTGCAGATTACAAAATCTTTGCAAGGATTTTGGGTAATAGGGTTAAAAAGGTTTTGGATTCTATCATAGAACGTGGTCAGTATGGGATACCGGGGAGGTGTATGGGGAATGGGCATGGTAGGATTAGGTCATTCATCGAGGGTCGAGAGGGGGGTGGGGTTTTAGGGCTTGATTGGGAAACGGCTTATGACAGTGTGGATAGAAATATGTTATTTGACATTCTTCGTAAGCAGGGTTTTGGGAATGAAGTAGTGGGTTGGGTTCAAACGTTGTATGAGGGGGCTTTTGTGCGGGTTCAATTGAATGGAAGGGTGGGAAACGTGGTGGACATGAAGCGGGGTTTGCGACAGGGGTGCCCTTTGTCGCAAATTCTGTTTGCATGCTTACAGGATCCTTTTATAGGTTAGTATCGAAGGGGTAGGGAGGAGGGTCAGTTACCTGGTTGTGCATCTGGAATAGTGGGTTATGTTGATGACACAACAATTCTCGTAGGTGGGTGGGAGGGGTTAGATGCTATAGGGAGGATTATAAGTGTTTTTGGGGCAGCTACAGGGATGCGGATTAACAGGGTGAAATCTAAATTGTTGGAGGTGGGGACGTGGGTGGGCGGGGACTTGGGGAATAGGTATGGATGGCATGTTGTTGAGTGCTTGAAAATTTGTGGGATAATTTATTGTAATGATGCGAGTAGGGCGAGGGTTGAAAATTCTTCTAAGGTGATAACGGCGACAATAGCGCGAATGAGTGGATGGAGACCGGGAGATGTGACGTTAATGCAGAGGGTTATGGTAGTGAATGTTTTACTGTATAGTAAATTGTGGCATGTGGCAAGGGTATACCCACTCGTGGGGAGAGATGTTGAATTATTACAGTGGAGAGCGTTGTGGTATATATGGGGTTTTGGTAGACATTGGCTTAATAAGGAGGTTGTCATGACGCCGGTTAGTAAGGGAGGTTTGGGGTTGATACCCTTACATAGGAGGCTTATAGGGATATATGTAAAGCAGAGATATGTGGAGGAGGGAGGGGTGGGGGGTAAGCGGGTGGGAGTGGTCATGCGTGAGGTACGGAGGTGGTGGAGTGGACGTGACCAAGTTTATGTGAGGCAATGTTGAGGGTTTTACTAGTTGTCAGAGAGCCAAGGGGTTTTCGGGTGGGGGTTTTGGACAAGCTTGGGGGAGGCGGGGGTATAGTGCAAGGGGTAGCAGAGTACCCAAAGTATAATTGGCGGGCGACTTGGGTAGGTTTCCGGAAGTTGAGGCTGAGGGCGAGGGTTAGGGAGACGGTTTTTCGATTCCTACATGGAATCTTGGCTTCTAAAGCGCAATTGTTTTTAATGGGTTTAGCGAGTGAGGGTACTTGTTTGAGATGTGGGCTTTTGGATATGTCGTACCATGCGGTGTATTTTTGTGAAGATTTAGGCGGGGTACGGGAATGGTTTGGACGGGTCCTGAGGAGTGTAGGTGGGTGTGGGCTTTCGGTGTTAGAAGCTTTAAGCCTGGATATTGGTGGGTTTGAGGAAAATGTACGTAGAAGTTTAATGTACCTGGTGGTTGATTTCATATATGTGTCGTGGGGTATGCGCGAGGTAGTAGGTGGGAGGCGGGTTCGTGCCTTGGCGGCACATTTTTACAGGACGAAATGTAGGAATCTGGGTTTGTATGGGAGAACTTGGGTTGAGGCTTTCTCTGAGGGTTATAGAACGATGACGGTGGTGTCCCTTTTAAGGTTTTGGGGATGACGTAGGAACCAATCGAGGGGGACTGGTCGAGTGGGGGGAGGGGGGAGGTTGGGTATATCCGGAAGGGGTTGACTAGGGTATAGTATGGTTGATTGATGTGTGGTTGGTTAGGCGTGGGTATACAGGGTTGAAGCTAGGATGGGTTGGGTCGGGGTGGTATCGTGGGTGTCCGATTTTTGGACGTTTCGGGGGTTTTATGGGGTTGTAGGTAATTTTTTCAGGTGTGTGTTGACTCAGACTTGGAGTGATGTTGGTTGGGGGGTAATAGGGGTCATGGACGCATGGGGTTTTCCTCTAGGATGTAGTAGTGTAATCTAAAGTTAAAGTCGTAGGGTTTGTCGGTGGTGATGTGCTGGCAGCTTGCATTTATGTGGCAGGTTGGAGGTTAGGAGGTATTAGGTGTTAGACAACCGACAGTGTGCAGGTGTGCTTGGGTGAAGTTGTCCCAGGTATCTGTGGCAATTCATGTAGGATTAAGTTGATGTTTTGCTATGTTTTTCTTAGGTTTAACGTTTTTAGTACTGTATTCTGTATGTGTTCCATATCTTTTGTTTGAATTATACATTATGAGCAGCTTCTGCATATTTTTGTGTTTTTTTCTAGAGTGTTTGTATATGTATGCAACACAAATGTGTTTTGAGTGGTCTTATTCTCCGGTGTGGGAATGTGACGTTGTGTTGTAGACAGTGTTGTCTACGGTAGTGATGGCTTGATGTTAATGTATTTCTTATTTAAGATGATGTTGTGGTGTGACCCTTGTTTCGGGGGTCAGTTGATTTTATGTGTTATTGTGCAACACCTGTTTTATAGGCAGAAAGTTTAAGGTTTATTATATTTCATGCCTATGTACTGCGTTTTGTGGTAGGGAAGAAGTAAGAAATAAGATATGTAACTAACGGTTTAATTTTGTGGTGTTTTTGAGACAATGTATGTACAGTTTCATTGACAGTGTGTTATGTTATTGTATAGAAAAAAATAAGTAGGATAGGTAGTAGGATGGACAATTTTTGTTTGTGCTTTTGGCACGGGTTCTTATTATAGGATATATAGACAGATGTGTTTATTCCTGTTCTGTTTGCTTGTTTTTGTTTATATGAGCCTGATTTATTTTTGGGCATTTATTGGATTGTTATGTATATATGTGTTTTTAAATAAAATATAAAAAAAAAAAAAAATATCCCCATAGATTGTGTTCACCTCGACAGCAACCTGAAATTCAGCACTCATATCGAACACATAACAAAGAAAGTGTCCAAAACTGTGGGGATCCTCTCTAAGATACGTTACTATGTACCACAATCAGCCCTACTCACACTATACTATTCACTCATCTATCCCTACCTCACATATGCCATTTGTGCTTGGGGAGCAACAGCAATTACCCACCTAAAGCCAATA
>WNWK01053356.1:0-11893 GCA_009830355.1 Cherax destructor | reverse complement strand
ATATATATATATATATATATAAAAAATCGGCCGTTTCCTACCAAGGTATGGTCCAAAAAGAATAACTTTCACCATCATTCACTCCACTGTCTTGCCAGAGGTGCGCTTACACTGCAGTTACAAAACTGCAACATTAACATCCCTCCTTCAGAGTGCAGACACTGTTCTTCCCATGTCCAGGACTCAAGTCCGACCTGCCAGTTTCCCTGAATCCCTTCATAACTATTACGCTGCTCACACTCCAACAGCACGTCAAGTTCTAAAAACCATTTCTCTCTATTCGCTCATATCTAACACACTCACACAAGCTTGCTGGAAGCTAAAGCCCCTCGTACACAAAACCTCCAACCTTTCCTATGCTGATCCCTACCCTGCCTTCCTTCCCTTACAGATTTATACACACTCAAAGTCATTCTGTTTTGTTCCATCCTCTCTACATGTCCGAACCACCTCAACAACCCCTCCTCAGCCCTCTGGATAATAGTTTTGGTAATCCCGCACCTCCTCCTAATTTCCAAACTACGAATTCTCTGCATTATATTCACACCACACATTGACCTCAGACACGACATCTCCACTGCCTCCAGCCTTCTCCTTGTTGCAACATTCACCACCCAAGCTTCGCACCCATATAAGAGCGTTGGTATAACATTGCTTCCATGGACAAAGTTCTTTGTCTCTACATACTCCTCAGTGCACCACTTACCTTTTTCCCCTCGTCAATTGCATGATTCACCTCATCTTCCTAGACCCATCTACTGACACATCCACTCCCAAATATCTGAACACATTCACCTCCTCCATACTCTCTCCCTCCAATCTGATATCCAATCTTTCGTTACCTATTTTTTTTGTTATCCTCATCACCTTACTCTTTCCCAAAAGCACAGTGTCATCAGCAAAGAGCAACTGTGACAAGTCCCACTTTGTGTTAGATTCTTTATCTTTTAACCCCACACCTCTTGCCAACACCCGAGCATTCACTTCTCTTACAACTCCATCTATAAATATATTGAACAACCAAGGTGACATCACACATCCTTGTCTAAGGCCTACTTTTTTTCTGGGAAATAATCTCCCTCTCTAATACATACTCTACCTTGAGCCTCACTATCCTAGTAAAAAAATTTCACCGTTTTCAATAACCTACCAATTGCAACACCTGTATTTCCAGTCCGGATTTACAACAAATATATAATTAACGATGAGCTCATAATTCGGATTCACCCTTAATGCGTTATCCGGATTAATGAGAGATGTATAATCCGGATTCGCGAGACACTGATGAGGCCTTGATCTCTTGCAGGAGGAGAGACTCCAGCGGCTATACACTCTGGAGGCACCAGCAGCAGCAGCACCTGCCTCATGTTGCTGCCTCTACTGCTGTGCCTCGCTCTCTGCCTCGCCTCCACCTGCCTCACTTCACCCTCCTGCTGTGCTACGGTAAGTTATGCTTCATGTTGCTGCCTCTACTGCTGTGCCTCGCTCTCTGCCTCGCCTCCACCTGCCTCGCCTCACCCTCCTGCTGTGCCACGGTGTCCTGTACCAGAATACATCACAGGTACACACTGTGTATGTGATTCTCTGGAGTATTCAGTATTAATATATTTGTTTACAATTATTTATATGAAATATATAAGGATTTCTTGATTGCCTTTTCATTGACTGATTGTTTCATTAGGTTCTGATTGCCTATTTATTGTCTGACTGCCTCATTGAGTTGTCTGTTTGTCTCTCATTGAGTTAGTTGTCTCTCTATCATTGAGTTGTCTGATTTTCTCATTGAGTGATTTACCTGATTGCCTGGGCTGGAATTAAGTGCTTGAATTAGTACCATAGTCTGGACTGGTGTTACTGTCAGAGGTACAAGTACCCGAGCCAGACATACCAGTACCCTAGACTAGGCTCTTTGTACATACTGTCAGAGGTACCTATACCCTAGCCTGGGTTGGGTGGAAATCTCTCTGAGAGATACCAGAGTGAACTGATACATATATCAGTACTACCCACCCCCCATGCGAGGGGGAACCTGTAATGTTAGTACAAATTGCTAGGTTTACCTTCACCCCCCTAGCTGAGTGGTATAAGGTGTCAGGGGTACCAGTACCAGTACCCGGTTGTGATCGTTTCTGCTCAGCTACAATCCTTTTCAGGGAAGCAATTTTTTAACTCAGTCCTAAGTCACTGGCCTATTAAGCCAGTGTTGCTGAATCTAATTAAGATCATAAGAGATGAGGAACACTGCAGCAGACTTACTGGCCCATACTAGGCAGGTCTTTCTCAGACTCAAATCCCTCAACAAAAATATTTGCCCAACCCATTTTCAATGCTATCCATGGAATAAACTTCGTTAATCATATTAACTCACGTGCAAGTTCCACTCAGATATAACCCTCTTAATGGTGTATTTATCTGACCTGTATTTGAAGCTACCCAAGGTTTTAGCTTCAGTGACCCTACAAGGCAGATTGTTCCACTCATCGACTACTCTATTTCTAAACCATTGCTTTCCTACATCCTTTCTAAACCTAAACTAAACCAGTTTGAATCCATTATTTCGAGTTTTTTCTTGAAGGAATATCCTCAAAACTTATTTATATTTCTTTTATTTATTCCCATCTTCCAGTTATACACTTCAGTCTTGTCTTACCTTATTCTAATCTATTTCCTGCTCCTCTTGTCCTATCCAACACTTTGAAGAAACTGGCCGTTCTCCTTCTGACAGACTTTAAGAACACGAAGCATTAGTCTTACTGAGAGTACAAGTTCTCCTTTCCGTGATGTTAGAGATCTCAGTCATTTAATTTACTACTCTGTCAGACTGTTACCCTTCCAGCCTTCACAGACGCCGTCTTGTTGATGCATCCCTTATACACAACTTTCATAATGTTAGTACAGGATTTACCTCTGTACATTCCTTCCTTTCTCATTACATTGTCAAATACTTCAAACTTCAGAGCACTAATGACTTTACCTTATCTGTATTTCCTTCTCTCATTGCCTCTCCTTTCCTGTATTTTCTTTCCCGTTCCTGTCTTCTTCCAAGGTGAATTGTGACCTATGGGGTTTTGTTCCATGAGGATTTGGTCTTACCCTCGTGGGTCATTAGCTCTCCTGCTGTGCTTCTCTTTTCTCTTCTTCTCAGACTACCTCCACTATTACTTCTGTAATAGTGGAGGCCAACAGGCCTGCTGCAGTGTTCCTCCTTTCTTATGTTCTTATGTTCCTGTTATCTCTTTGCTAATTCTCCACCCTCTGTCCCGTTTTGTCATTACCACTACTACCTTCATTTTGCCACCTCTATCACCTCTATCACCTCTATCACTGTTGCACTGCTGTATCTGCCATTACTACCACTTCCACCATCACTTCTACTACTACTACTACTACTACTACCACTACTACTCTTACTGCTAATACTAGTACTACAACTATTACTAATACTATTACTAATACTACTATTAATAATACTACTATTACTAATACTACTATTACTTATACTAATATTACTAAAACTACTACTATTACTAAAACTACTACTATTACTACTACTACTACTACTACTACCACCACCACTTTAATACTATTCCCTCTAGTTACACTATTCCCGTCCCCGCCTCCCTCTTGTATATATTCTGGCTACCTTCCCTTCGCGTTCGTGTGTGGTTAGTTCCAAGACGGACCGAAACGTCGTCATAAGTTTCTCTCCAATGTGCTGGTATTGTGCCTTTTTATTCTTTCTAATTTAACCAACCTTAAAACCCCCTAGAATAACTACAGTATCGTGCCTTTAAACCTTAACAGTTTCCTCCCAAAGGAGTCTCCCTTGGTCCCTCTCCAAATCTGAAGAACGGTATATCATGCCTAAAATATTTTTTTCATGTTCTATCAAAAATTCTACCCAGATAGACTCTGCGAGTTTTCCTTTAATCCTTGTTTACGTTTTTATGCAAATCCTGAATGTGACATTTGGCAGGCAAGTCCTCATTCTTCACTGTAAACCATGTATCAGTTATGGCGAATACATCAATATTTCTGACATTTGCAATTAATCTTAACTCGTCCATCTTGAATAGCAACTATTATTTATGTAATATATATTGAGAAACCCTCTTTTCTCTTTCCTCTTCCTGCTCATTCACACTCCTCCAATATCTCTGTTATTGTCCTTGTTACTTAGTGTCACTGTATTTCCAGTATGCCCCAATAACCCTATCTTATTTTGTCTGTAATTGTTATCCCCAAAACTCAAAATATCACTACCCTGATAACTCACACTGCCCTCTTCTGTTGTACCATATTTATTTGCTTTGCCCCAAAAACCTTTACCTTTAACTATTTCAAGTTTAAAACCCAACAGCTCCTTCCACTGAGCTAGCTAATGAACCCCAGCCCTGGCATACTGTCATTTCTGCTGCAGAAGTGGTCCCACTTGTGAATAAATAATAATGTTATATCCTGAGTGTTTGACCAGCCAACACTTAACACCAATTGGCTCACCTTCACAATCATTCATTGCCAACTCCCATTTTCGGCAAATGCCACTTATTACAGGGTGCCCTCCCTTCTTCCTAATTATGTCTATTATTGTACTGTTCCTGCTAACCAAATCCTCCCTTCTACACCTGCCGACATCATTGGGTACAACACTAAAGCAGATATAGGACTGATCCCATTACCATTCATAATGTGGCCAAAAATCCTCCATCCTGGCCCCAGGAAAGCAAACCCTCTATCTCCTGTTCCTATCCACGAACTTCACTATCCCCAATAAGTACAACGTTCTTACCTTCCTTGGTGTAGTTCGTCGCGTCTTTCACTGAAGTCAACTCACATTAGTCAGGTAGCAAGCCTGCTACAGCCTTACATCTGCTACTTCTTGTCATGCTAAGAAACCTCAGTCTTTTTGCGCCTAGCCAAGCCCTGTGCCTTGCACGCCAAGCCAGTTAACTGAGCTAAGCCAGCCCAGTGCAACCCATCTGCTGCTGTCATACCAACTGGCTGTTCCCCCCGTCTACCAGAGCAACGTGTGTCATGAGGGGTCGAGACTAATTTTATTACAGAGTGACAAGTTGAATATCAAGTGATGTCAGGACGTCTTTTTCCCTGAAGCTGTGGTAATGTCATGGCAGGTCGACCTTTATACATATCGTGAAGGTATCGTCGAGTTGTGTTGCTCTTGTGGCCGGTGTTGGCTGTCATACCAACACCACCACCTGATTCTGGATTCTCCTGCTTATTTTATCTTCAGTACATCTATTCCAACTGCAAGAGTTGTGTGCCACGTTACATTGCAGATAATACGTAATATCAAGGAATATCAAGGAATTGTTTTTTGGTGAAATATTTCGCCTGTACTGCTGGCTTCATCAGTCGATTACAGACACAACAACACAGGTGGAAACCTAAGTGGACGAAGTGGAGAGGAAAGTGACCAGAGGTTTGGATACGGGAAACTGAGCAGTAGCAGCTGGAGGAGAGGTCACTGTGCTGTACTGGTACTCTGTGCAGTGTTGCTGGTGCTCTGTGCAGTGTTGCTGGTGCTCTGTGCAGTGTTGCTGGTGCTCTGTGCAGTGTTGCTGGTGCTCTGTGCAGTGTTGCTGGTGCTCTGTGCAGTGTTGCTGGTGCTCTGGTGTGCAGTTATTGGCATCCAACCTTGGAAAGTGTTCCTTGTGCAGCATAGACTTATTTTTTAGCACGTTTGTGTTTTCTTTCCTCTTGGGTTACTTCAGACACTTCAGTACTAGTGTGTGTACACTATCTGAAGTTTGTGCTCTAGGCTCCACCTAGTACTTTAGACTGTGATTTTTATTTTTATAGCTCTTCTTGACAACACTTTTGTGCATTTCGTGTTTGTTGATGCTCTTAAGTGACACTGTTTCGAAGTATTGTTTGCTGTTTAATAACTATTGTTTTTTAATGTCCCCTTTTTATTGTTCGTGTTTCACGTTGTGTGTCTTGCGCTGTTGTATAGTTCTTGCTATTATGTTATTGTTTTTGCTTTCTCGTGCTTTCGGTTTTAATTTCTTTATGGTGATGGTACACCTGTTCACTTCTTTCATGCGTGTCTTTTTCTGTTTGGGAAATATTTGAATTAAAATTTAGCCTTGCCTGTGGCTTTCCCTCACTGGATTGGATCTATATCGGCAGGGCTCTGGGGTGGAGGTGCCTCGACCTGTCCCGGAAGGCGAGATGGACATGGCCCATACCTGTCCCATCCAGGCACGGCGAGGGAGTGCCACCCATAACTGTGATATACGTCGCTGCTCGCAACCAACACTCTTCTCTACGTAAATCTACGTCTCGCCCACGACTCTCTGACGCTGCTGTCTTCTGCTGCTGCTATGTACGTCATCACGGTAAGTTGCAAAACAAACTTTGATTTGCAACATTTCGCTCTGTATATAGGTGAGTAAACTCGTAGAGCGAACCATTGTGGCAAGGTTTATATTCTGGCTCTTTATTCATACTTGTTGGCAATAATCCTTTCATCCATGGTCAGTCTTGATTGTGTAATGTCTTCAGTGACCGCGAGGAGGGGCGAGACGTGCAGGAGAGAGACGTGGAAGTGAGGAGGAGAGAGATGGAAGGAAGAGACGGGGACGTGGCCGAGAGAGACGTGTATAGTCAAGCCTCTTAATTAACATTTGGTCGCAGTGTTTACGTAACACTAAACAGATACCACTGAGTTGAGTGTTGTGAGTCACTACCCAGGATGCAGGAACAAGGTAACAATGGAAACTAGACTTGTTGAAGTCCCTGCGTGATCCGTATCATATAACCCCAGCATCCTGTAATGCAGCACACGCAAGAAATCTAGGAGCTTCAACAGACCCAGGAGCTATAACTCGACCCTCCCCAGAGTTAGTAGAGAGACAAATGCAGTTACATGGAATTCTTAATTGACATTAAAATAGCGAGTAGTGGTGAGATGAGGAGTAATGAGGTGCGGGTCAGGTAACATTGCTTTCTAAGGATCCTAGTAACTTTCTAGCGAGAGGTTTAGCTAAATTGAAGAAGCCGTTATTGTGGTTGAAATTGTTATAGATAATGACTGATGCAGATGCAAGGCATCTTCATCTGGTGTCATATTCTATAGTAACCAGCAGAGTGCCATACTAGTTCTTCAAGTGGTTGTGGAAATTATCGGTTATTATGCAGGTGTTGTTAATTTTGTCCAATCTGCTGGTGCACTGGTGTTCTGCTATGCACCTGTGGTTCTCCCACCTCTGTAGACGTTGTCACACTTGTTGCGTGGCTCTGTGTATGCTTCTGTCTGGTGATACCTGTGAAGACGGTAGAAGCAGTAATGGGTAGGATGAGTTTGTTGCTACTGAAGAGAATCTTTGTGAGTTACTGAGGAAGATTACATATCCCTTATAGATGACAGCGGGTCAGATCTGGGTGAGCTGTTGATATTATGAGCACGCAGTCTGCAACTACAACAGCAACAAAGAATAATAATCTACGTCATTTGTAAGGAGTCTGGATGTCTAAAGCGGCAAGGAATCAAGAGGCAGAAATGTTTGTGCTCATTAGAGTTACGGGAAGTGCATGTAACTGCTGTTAAAACTGTCTTTCTCTAATACTGGCTGTCTCTGACTCTCTCCAGCACTGTCTCCAATACTGTCTCCATCGTTGTCTCTAGCACTGCCTCCAATACTGTCTCCAAGAAATGATCTTCATTTCACAGTTACAAGAAGCTCACTAACAAGAACACATTGATAAACATTTAAGAAGTAAAGGTTTTTTTTCACAGCTTCTTAATCTTAAGAAGCAGGAAATGGAATACAGGAACTGATAAATGAAATGAACACGTGAAAAGTAATGAGACCTTACAAGGAATTTTATTGGTTCCTGAGAGAAGAAACAGAAGTAAAAATTTCACATGTCGATTTAGACCGGGCTTAGTCCTGATAGCTGGGAAAATGACAAAAATACGTTTCAATATTCAAGCAATGGGTTGTAAAAGCATTACTGAGCTATTGGTATCATACCATCTAAGGTAACCCCGATAATAACAAGGGTATTGTTGGCGCATCTGGTGGGTCGTAGAGTCCTAAGTGACAGCCAGTACTTTTTAAGGGAAACTAAATCATGTGCTACAAGAATATTATGTTAAGATAAAAAAAAAAAGGGCAAGGATAACAGAAAATGTACTTCACGTAATCATAGAAAAGCCGAGTGAAAAGAGACAGAGAAAAAGGCTTGATAAGTAGTGCCTCACAAGACACCATATTAATACTGATACGCAACCTGATATACGTAAAGAACATACCTAAAGAAACAGTCATGTGTATCCCTGTGAAGGTGATAATGGCAGTAATTACCGGAGAAGACAGGGAACGGCTACAAGAGAACCTGGAGGGACTGTTAGATTGGTCAGAGAGGCAGGTACTGAACACTAACCAAGTGCAGTGTATTGGAAAGTGGGATAGGAGAGAGAAGACTAGATACAGAATACGGTCAGAGGAAACATACGTAACGAAACTCAAAGGAAAAAAACGGGGTAAAAATAACGAAGCATATCACTATAGGCGAATATCGGCCAACTAACGTATCCGCATCTGTCAAAATGAAGAATGTCATTGAGGTACCTTAACAAGCAGTCCTTCCAGAACCCTGTATATAAGACCTCACACTCCTGTCATGGCAGAATGCAGTAATGCCCCTCTGCAAATATATTCGATAAAATAGAGTAACTTTAGAATTTTGCGAAGTGACCAGTTCCAGGGCTAAGAGAAATATCCAACGAAATTCACAATGTCGAAAGAGACGAAAATAGAGAGAGATACGACTTCGATGTACAAGATACTTAGATAATATGACAGGATGGACAGGGAGAGACGAGCTGAATAAAAAGATAGAGGGAAGTCAGAGGCATGTAAGGAAGAGCTTCGTCAGTCTGAAGGGTAAAAAGTGGAACAATTGGATGAAGAAGCTGTGGATGCAGTTTTTATTCAGGGGTTTTAAAAATGTGTTTTGTGAGCTCTATTGGTAGATGGCAGCCAATATGGCACTTTGTTTACTAAGACCACTGATATCAAACGGAAGGTCAGGGATTGTTTTGCCTGCCACAGGGCCAGGGAATTTTCCGTAACGAATGCAATAACTATAATATTTCCGTTTCTCACTAGGTTTTGTATATTACAGGTTGCCAGTGGAGAAGTACCCGAGGAGGAGGCTGGGAGGCTGCAGTGTGGCGCTGGGTATTCGAATCAAGCAGAGCTGAGTGGGCAGTGTTCTGTGATGGTGGACCTCCAGGTACCTCCACTGTGTAGGCAATACAAGAAATATAAATTTTTAAGATACATAACAATTATTGAAGCCACGAGATGTATTGTTTTTTACATCATATAATGACCATAAAGTTCAATTGCATAAATTTCTTTTAGAAAAAAATAATGATTTTATGAGAAATAATGACCTCAAGATATAAATGTAAATTTACTTCAGTTGCAAAACTATCGACTGACTCATTAATAGTATTTACTGGTTAGTTTATCAAACATGATAGTGAGCCACGTGTAGTCAGTGAGCTTAATATCTAACACACTAATTGTTTTGACAAGACCAGTACACGTACTGTAACACGGTACAGGTACTGTAACCGTACAGATTGCTTGTAACCGTTACATGTCTATAACACGTTCGATGCTGTAACACGGTCAGGTGCTGTACACGGTACATGTGCTGTAACACGGTGCAGTGCTGTGATACGGTACGTGCTGTGCTTACGGTGCAGATTGCTGTAACAGCGGTACGTGCTGTAACACGGAGATTCTGTGTACGGTAGTACTGTGAGCACGGTACAGATTGACTGTGACACGGTGCAGGTGCTGTAACACGGTTGCCCCTGCTGTAACCGGTGACGTGCTTGGCTACGGTGCGATGCTGTAAGACACGGTGCATGTGCTGTAACACGTGCACGTGCTGTGCGCGGTGTACGGTGCTGACACGGTTGCAGATTGCTGTGATATGGTGCGTGCTGTAACCGGTGCAGTGCTGAGCACGGTGCACGTGTTATGACGGTCGTGCTGTGACACGGTGCACGTGCTGTGAACGGTTCGGCTGTGGCTGACACGGTTTCGAGTTGCTGATGACACGGTTGCGTGCTGTAACGGTTGCGTCTGTAACGGTGCACGTGCTGTGACAAGGTTGCGTGCTGTAAGCACGGTCGTGTACTGTACACGGTCGACGTGCTGTGACGCGAGTTCGGGATGCTGTGACACGGTACCGGGTGCTGTGACACGGTTGCCGTGCTGTGACAGGTTGCGATGCTGTGACAGGTTGCGTGCTGTGGCACGGTGCGCGTCTGTACACGGTGCATGTGCTGTACACGTTACGTGCTGTAACACTGTATGCGTGTGTGACACGGTTCACGTGCTGTAGGCACGGTTACTGATGCTGTAACACGGTGCACGTGCTGTGACGCGGTTACGTGCTGTAACACGGTCACGATGCTGTACAGGTTGCACGTGCTGTAACGGATGCATGCTTAACAGGTTCGCTGCTGTGACACGGTTACGTGCTGTAACTGCGTGCATGTGCTTGTGCGTGAACGGTGCACGATGCTTGACGCGGTACACGTGCTGTGGCTTACGGTGCTGCTGTGACACGGTACCATCTGTACACGGTATGCGTGCTGTGACACGGTGCGTGCTGTAGACACGGTACACGTTCGTAAGCACGGTACGCATGCTGTGACACGGTACTGTGCTGTAACACGATGTGAACGTGCTGTAACACGGTACGTGCTCGTAACACGGTCACGTGCTGTAACACGGTACATGTGCTGTACACGGTGACATGCTGTAACACGGTTACGTGCTTGACACGGTTGCGTTAACGTGACGCGGTAGCGTGCTGTGACACGGTGCGCGTGCTGTGGCGCATTACGCGTAGCGTGACACGGTGCACATGCTGTGACACGGTGACATGTCTTGTGACACGGTGACGTGCTGTGAACACGGTGACGTGCTGTACACGGTGCACGTGCTGTAACCGGTAGCACGTCGTAACTGTTACGTGTACAGGTGCACATGCTGTAAACACGGTGCATGTGCTGTGACACGGTGCGATGCTTTAACACGGTGCACGTTGCTGTGCACGGTGACGTGCTGTAGACACGGTCATGTGCTGTGACACGGTACGCATGCTGTAACACGGTACCGTGCTGTACACGGTACACGTTCTGTACACGGTCACGTGCTGTAACACGGTACCGTGCTGTGACACGGTACGTGCTGTAACACGGTGCGCATACTGTGAGCACGGTAGCATGCTGTACACGATTGCATGCTGTAATGCGGTGCACTGCTTGACACGGTTGATGTGCTGTAAGCGCGGTGCAGTGCTGTGGACGGTACCGTGCTGTGGCACGGTGACACGTGCTGTACACGGTGCCGTGCTGTAGACCGGTGCCGTGCTGTGACTACGGTCACATGCTGTAGACACGGTCGCATGCTGTGACACGGTGCGCATGCTGTAACACGGTGCACGCATGCTGTGACACGGTTACGATGCTGTAAACGGTGCGCATGCTGTGCACGGTGACATGCTGTGGCACGGTACGCACGTGCTGTACACGGTGCGTGCTGTGCACGGTTGCGATGCTGTGACACGGGTGCACGTGCTTGACCGGTACGTGCTGTGACACGGTTGCGGTGCTGTAAAGCGGTGCAGTTGCTGTGACACGGTTGCACGATGCTGTACACGGTTGCCCTGCTGTGACACGGTGCCATGCTGTGACACGGTTCCTCTGAACCCGGGCTTTGTAACACTACACTTGCCGGGGTGCTGTACCGGTAAAAGCTGTAAGGGGCGTTACCGGTCCTTTTTACAGGTGCCCTGTAAAACGGCCTGCTGAAAACGGGGTTTTTTCCGGGGCTTG
>WNWK01053355.1:0-11894 GCA_009830355.1 Cherax destructor | reverse complement strand
CAGAGCCCCTTTGCCAGCACACCTGCTCACGACCAAGGTCGGGCAGCGAATTTATGATGATGCAAGTTTTTGCAATCACATGTCTACACAGGTCTTGGTCTTATGCTACTTAGAAAGATCATTATGTTGTACTTTTGTTGGTCGCAAGTAATTACTGGCTTAATGGTTATAGGTTGGAGTATTAGGGAAGAAAGGTGTTTAGGGTAAGGTTGGGTGTTTTTGTACTCAAGAGCGTGTTTTGTACTATTTTGGCCTCAGCGTGCATTGGCGTGAATGTGCGTGTCTCAGTCCATTGGACGACAGGTTACAGGTGTGCCATAACATGTTTAATTTGTTGTTTATATACGGTGTAGGGTAAAGCTTCACGGATCTTACATTGTTAGGTTTAGTTTTCTATTTAGGTTGATGGTGAAAGCTGTGAACCGTATATTGTTTGTCTTAATTGTGATTAGTATCGTTAGCATTTTGATATCCTTAATGTGTTATTAACATGGTTTGATGCCATAGTATTATAATAATAAAAAACATGAATGATGTTATAATTGTTAGGTTGATGTACATATGCCACAAGTATTGTATTGGTTTTGATTTATTATGCAGGTAGCTGTGTTCAGTGTTTATGTACATATTGTCCAATGTATTCATATTTCTGTAGGGTAAGTGTCCGCTTCATGGCACTTACATATTTAGGTGGGTTTTTTTTTTTTTTTTTTTTTTTTAGTTTGATGACAACCTTAGGTTATTTTTATAAAGTAGTCTTAAGATAATTATATTGTTTTGAATTATGAAGTATTTGGTGTTGTACCGTTATGTTTCATTTTGTATTGTCACTGTTTTGATTAATAAAATATAAAAAAAAAAAAAAAAAAAATTCCTTAAGTGGAAGTGACCTGACCAGGTGGTCGGCTGGACAATTATATGAGTGGGTGCGGTTGGGTGTGAATTGGTCCTGACTAGGTTGTGCTACTAGGTCAGATGCAGTGCTCCTTCCTTAAGTGAATGTAACCTGACCTGGCTGGGTCGGGGCATTGGCTTAAGCCGTTGGAGATTTGGACCTCCCTCGCATGGGCCAGTAGGCCTGCTGCAGTGTTCCTTCTTTCTTATGTTCTTATGTTCTTATGACTCTTGGCTTCAAAAGTTGCCTTGAAACTTGCTGTCAATTTGCCGGAAAATGCTTAGAAATAAAGGTTCTGAAGATAAGCATGTACAAACTATGCTATTTGCTCTTAAGTGTCTGCACACTGTAGGCAAAGCATAATACATGTAGTCTTACCATCTTATGAACAAGAGATTGTAATAACTCACTACAATGGATAGATTACAAATTTTTTCATGGAACATTGCTTCTATTAGGAAGCGGTTGCCTGACTTACATCATATTAGTGCAACCAAGAATATTGATGTCATCTGTTTGCAGGAATGTAGACTGAAAGAAGGAGTACCTCCACCAAAGTTGTCTGGATATGCAGCTTATAACTTAAGGTCAACCAACTGTTGTGTGATGTATGTCAGTGTTGCATGCAAAGAGTATGTAACCTTTATTCGGAGCATGTTAACACACCCACATAGGCTCCCCTCCAACCAGCGAACCATCGTTAAGGGTTTGGTGATGAGGGCCCCATCATCAAATCAACGACTCGGTTCAGCCAATTAAATGCGAGTTTAACAATGACAAAAGGTGACGTGGTTACCACTCGCAGTTTGTCATTGGAATTCCTGCATAGAGCTGGTTGTGGAAAGTTGTCTGTCTTTTGGCTGCTGCTTAGCCTAGACAACTGTGGCGTGCACTAAACACTACTCCTTTGTATATAGTGTACATAGGTGTAAATATCACTTTGTTATACTTGGTGAAGGAAAAGACAAAAGTCTTATATAATCACAATTACTTGGTGAAGGAAAAGACAAAAGTCTTATATAATCACAATTACTTGGTGAAGGAAAAGACAAAAGTCTTATATAATCACAATTACTTGAAGGAAAAGATAAAAGTTTGGAATTAATCTAGCTGATTTTTGAAGAAATACAATTTCAATACATCTTCTACTGTGTTTCTTTGCTCCAAGCTTCCTTTACACTCAGGTTAACAGGCCATTGAACCTGAGGTTGTAATAGTCAGAAAGAACTTGCCACATTCACTCCTTACCCTGCAGAGTCGAGTAAACATGCAGTATCATGGTGTCAGAGTATACGCAGGCGACTTTTCCATAAACATCTTTAACCTTTATGCCCCAGCAAACCAGCTTCGACCTGATGCTTTACCAGATCGCATCAATAGTGAACCTACCCTCATACTTGGAGATTTTAATGCCAGACATAAGAATATTGGTGGGTCTATAACAAACACCAATGGAACTAAACTAGTCAAATTTCTAAATGAGCATGATAATGTTCGTATTGTAGGCACTATTGAGCCCACTCACATATATGGAGGCATACTAGATCTGTGCCTTGGATTTAATACATCATATATGATGCATGACTCTGTTATAGTTGATGATCTTCTATCTGATCACTTCCCAAGACTCACAACTGTCAATCTTGATCATATCTCAAGCAACCAAAGAGCTAAATACAGAAGGAGGAAACTTATTCTCAACCCAGAACACAGAGAAAACTTTATTAACCACTTGGATCAATGGTATAAAGATTATGAGCCCACTGGCACACAAAAATTCAATGATGATCTAGTTACAGCTATTGAGACTGTACTCACAGATCAAGTGGGCAGGAAAAGACAACATAAACCTTCCACTAGAAATGACAATAAAAACCAATGTAAATATTATAATGACCCACAGCTACGCAATCTAACACATGCAGCTAGGAGGATTGGTAAAGCATACCGTGAGTGTAGAACCCCAGACCTTCTCAGAACATTCCAAGCTGCACTAACAAATGCAAGAAATAGAAAGCAAGAACTTAGGCAACAGGAATGGGAACAATTCGTTAATGGATTAAATAGGTCTACCCTTTAAGTCTGGCATGGAAAGGTATAAATAAAATAACCAGGAAAAAGACTGGCAATGTTGCTCATCCCTTTCCACTTGAAAAAGCAAATGACCTCATAAATGACTGGTCCAAAATCTCCAGGCATGAAAACCTGCCATCTCATATTAGAGAAAACTTAGAGAATGCTTCTGAAGAAATGTTTGAACTGATTAATTTTATGAGCCAAAATATTGATGAGAGTGATTGCCTCTTCACAGAGTATGAATTAGATAACGCATTAACTAAAGGTCGATCAACTGCTCCTGGAGAGGATGGTATAACCTATGATATTCTCAGAACTTTAAGGCACGTGCCTAATAATCCTTTGTTGGCACTGTATAAACCAGTTACATTGAGGGAGTTCTTCCTACTTCCTGGACCAATAGTCTCATTGTGCCTATCCCTAAGCCCGAACAGCCTGATACATTTAGACCGATCTCCTTAACTAGCTGTCTTTGTAAAATTTTTGAAAGAATGATACTTAACAGACTGTACTATAGAATCAGACACCAACTCTCCCCCTCCCTCTATGGGTTCATGAAAGGTAAGAGTGTGCAGAATTGTATCTCCACCTTTCTCACCTCACACACCTCTACTAGTTTTACCACATTTCTTGATCTAAAATCTGCATTTGATATCGCGAACAGAACTGTTATACTACATGAACTAGCCAAAATGAATATTGGTGGTAGCCTACTCTGCTGGATAATAGGATACCTGTCAAACAGAGTATCCTCTGTCCTCTACCAAGGCTTTAGAAGCGAGTCTAAAGAAATGTCCCTAGGTACACCGCAGGGAGGAGTTCTCAGTCCCATGCTATTTAATATTCTGATTAATGCCCTCCTAAATGCTCTACCTGCCTCACCTAAACATATAGCTATAAGCTATGCTGATGACATCATGATCCATACAACAGGGCATAAAAAGATGAGTTCCGTTCTTAATGAAGTTCAAGCAATTTGTAATCGACTAGGCCTCATAATATCTTCCTCTAAAACAAAGATATTAACAAGCAAACGACATCCCCACCCATCTATTTGCAGGGTGAAAACATTAGCTACGTTAAAACTTACAGATATCTTGGTGTAGATGTACCCTTTACCAAATCTACTATACCACAACTAAATAAAAATGCAAAGATAGACTAAATGCTCTTAAAGCTGTTGCTGGCTACAACCCCAACTATGGTGCTAATGTGAGAATCGCGAGAATGATGTACATAGCCTATATTAGGTCCTTAATTGATTATGCTGCTCCCATGTTGATATTAGCTCGAGAAAGTTCTCTCCGACCCTTGGAGTTAATGCAAAATGAAGCTCTCAGAATTATTCTTGGCTGTCCCAAATCTACAAAGGTTCTTAATATGAGGAAGGAGCTTGGTATTACTAGTATCAGTGATAGGATTGTTGAGATTAACACTGTACTTGGTATTAGAATGTTAAGAAATGAACCAGACACTGTCACAATGAATCTTACTAAATGTCTAGAAGTAAATACTCACAGATCTAAATGGATTGTGAAAACATGCAATTACATTAAGTTTTACAACATGCATGAATTGTATCACTGTAGGCAACAAGAGCATTTCACCCCTCCATGGAAGATGTGTTCATTTAATATCACATACCTGCAAGTCCCTCCCAAGAAGCTCATTGCTAGTAATCCCTTCCTTAAATCACTTGTTAAAGCAACTGCTCAAGAAGAAATTTATCGCCTAGCTGGTAGTAATAAGTTATCTCAAGTTATATACACTGATGGATCTAAACAGGAGTCTTCTGGCAGGGCTGCATCTGCTCTGGTTGCCACCTCCCTAGTTAAGAACAATAATATTTTTTTGAACTAGGCATAAGAATTAACAACTGGGCGTCTACACTGCAAACTGAATTGTTTGCAATCCTTATGGCACTAAAGCTAACTTATGACACTGAGCTTGACTCTATCATCATTACTGATTCTATGTCATCATTGAAGGCTCTTGACTCATATAATGACTCTAACAGCATGCTCATTGGAGAAGCCAGGTATAGATACTCAAAAATCCGGGACAAAGGAATTAAAGTACATTTGCTATGGATTCCGTCACACATTGGATTACTCCTTCATGATAAAGTTGATATGTTAGCCAAGAAGAGCACCCATAAGGAGAATGTAGAATATAACTTTGGTATATCTGTGTCTAGCATTAGGAATAATATTAGGAGAGAAATAAATAATGAAAATGATAGCTATAGGAATGCAGTTAGAAGCCTGAGTAGATCTATAACCCACTATGATAACATGAATGTAGATAAGTATGTTTATGGAGCAACTTGCAATGTGAACAGACTGACTGATGTTGTAGTGGCCAGGCTTCGGATTGGCTACAAGTACTTCTGGCAGTTTGGGAGATACACAGATGATAATCAAACTAAATGCAAATTATGTGATCAGGCATATGGTCACTGTCTTGAACACTATGTGCTGAATTGTCCACTTATTGAGGAATATAGAGATAGACAGTATAATAACCTATGTGACATGTCAAGATATCTTATTAGTGAAGGTAGGATACCACTTATTCTAAGCAAATTTCCTAAATTTGCTTGTAACAGATAAGTGAACTGTAGATATAAATCCAAATTAATTTCCATGAACGTGCCTATCTGTGCTCATGATAATGCGAGCACAGATGGGCATGTTTGTGGAGCAACTTGCAATGTGAACAGACTGACTGATGTTGTAGTGGCCATGCTTAGGCTTGGCTACAGGTACTTCAGACAGTTTGGGAGACACAGATGATGATCAAACTAAATGCAAATTATGTGATCAGGCATATGGTCACTGTCTTGAACACTATGTGCTTAATTGTGCACTTGTTGAGGAATATAGAGATAGACAATATAATAACCTATGTGACATGTCAAGATATCTTATTCATGAAATAAGATACCTGCTTGTAACAGATAATTGAAATGTAGATATAAACCCAAATGTACAATTGTTAACCCCTTTGGGGCCTAGGCCTTTTGTGTATTCATATGCTCTTGCGCTACCGTCCACAGGATGGATATGGGGTGCACAATAAACTAGCCACTTAGGTGGCAAAATCTAATCTATATATATATATATATATATATATATATATATATATATATATATATATATATATATATATATATATATATATATATATGCAAGAAAACCACTATGAAAAATAGAAGAATTCCAAGCGCTTCGTGACTACTCACATTATCAAGGAACTATAACAGGAAACATGACAAGAAGGGCTTATATAAGGGGCGAGACTACACCTCACAGTCACATCACACTAACAAAGACTACACCTCACAGTAGCGTAACATCGCACGACTCTGTGAAGAGGAAAATAAGAAAGGACCTGAAACTCTTCCCAAGAATTAAGATTAGTCCAATTTATTATTAAATTCTTCCCAAATTTTATTAATTATAAATGAATCCAATTTATATAAACCAAAAGAAATATTCATATTATTTTCAAAACTGCTTTTAATGAAACATGATTCTATTATATTCCTCTCAACCATGGACTTGCTTGATACAACCTTCTCAGCATTTTGAAAATCAATTGGATGGTTAAAATCTCTCACATGAATAAATAGAGCATTAGAATCTTGTCCAGTTCTAATGCTATATTTATGTTGTTTTAATCTTAGTTCAAGACTTTTACCAGTTTGACCGTAATAAACTTTATCGCATATTTTACAGGGAATCTTATAGACACATCCGTCAGCATTTTGGGGGGAATTTTTTATCAAAAGTCTTTTTACTGTATCAAGATTTTTAAATACAACTTTGATATTAAAATTCTTAAGAAAGGAAGGCATATCAACCAAGTTTTCATGGTAAGGGAGAACCAACATATTTTTGGTTGAATAAGGTTGAATATTGTTGATGCAAAATTTGTATTTAATGATGAGTTTTACACTCAGAAGTTTGGTATGGCAATGGGAAATCCTCTTTCACCTGTTCTTAGTAACTTATATATGGAATTTTTCGAAACAAGATTGCTTAACACTATCCTTCCCAATAGAGCTAAGTGGTATAGATATGTTGATGATATTTTGTGCCTTATGCCTAAGGAAGTAGATATAAACCATTTCCTTGTTAAATTAAATAGCTTAGCTCATTCTATAAATTTTACTGTTGAATTCGAAGTAAATAACTCATTGCCCTTCCTAGATGTTTTTATTATTAAGGGTAACATTGATTTTAAATTTAAAATTTACAGAAAACCTACAAATAATTGTTCCTATGTACACTATTACTCTTCACATCAAGATAGAGTTAAAGTGTCGGTTTTTTCTTCAATGTTTTTGAGAGCTTTACGTATTTGTAGTCCAGAGTTCATAGATGAAGAAATCTCTAAAATTTATGAAATAGCTAATGATTTAAAATACCCAAGAAACATAATTGATAAATCTTTTAAAATAGCTAGGAATACTTTTACAATCCAAAAGGGACAACCAACCTTATTCAACCAAAAATATGTTGGTTCTCCCTTACCATGAAAACTTGGTTGATATGCCTTCCTTTCTTAAGAATTTTAATATCAAAGTTGTATTTAAAAATCTTGATACAGTAAAAAGACTTTTGATAAAAAATTCCCCCCAAAATGCTGACGGATGTGTCTATAAGATTCCCTGTAAAATATGCGATAAAGTTTATTTTGGTCAAACTGGTAAAAGTCTTGAACTAAGATTAAAACAACATAAATATAGCATTAGAACTGGACAAGATTCTAATGCTCTATTTATTCATGTGAGAGATTTTAACCATCCAATTGATTTTCAAAATGCTGAGAAGGTTGTATCAAGCAAGTCCATGGTTGAGAGAAATATAATAGAATCATGTTTCATTAAAAGCAGTTTTGAAAATAATATGAATATTTCTTTTGGTTTATATAAATTGGATTCATTTATAATTAATAAAATTTGGGAAGAATTTAATAATAAATTGGACTAATCTTAATTCTTGGGAAGAGTTTCAGGTCCTTTCTTATTTTCCTCTTCACAGAGTCGTGCGATGTTACGCTACTGTGAGGTGTAGTCTTTGTTAGTGTGATGTGACTGTGAGGTGTAGTCTCGCCCCTTATATAAGCCCTTCTTGTCATGTTTCCTGTTATAGTTCCTTGATAATGTGAGTAGTCACGAAAGCGCTTGGAATTCTTCTATTTTTTCATAGTGGTTTTCTTGCATATTTTGATATCACCTGTTTACTGTGATCTTTGCATATATATATATATATATATATATATATATATATATATATATATATATATATATATATATATAGGTGAGCGTTGCTATTTAAGCCAAAATCGCAAGTTTTACCTAATCGGCACGACATATATATATATATATATATATATATATATATATATATATATATATATATATATGTATATATATCTAGGCTAATGTGTAGGGTAAATATTATGCAGAAAATTCGGAATGTTGAAATTAGGAGAAGGTGTGGAGTTACTAAAAGTATTTGTCAGAGGGCTGAAGAGGGGTTGTTGAGGAGGTTTGGTCATTTAGAGAGAATGGATCGAAGTAGAATCTGTAGGGAAAGGAAGGCGGGGTAGGGGTCGTCCTAGAAAAGGTTGGAGGGAAGGGGTAAAGGAGGTATTGTGGGCGAGGGGCTTGGACTTCCAGCAAGCATGTGTGAGCGTGTTAGATAGGAGTGAATGGAAACGAATGGTTTTTGGGACATGACGATCTGTTGGAGTGTGAGCAGTGTAACATTTTGTGAAGGGATTCAGGGAAACCAGTTAATTGATTTAGTTGGACTTGAGTCCTGGAAATGGGAAGTACAATGCCTGCACTTTAAAGGAGGGGTCTGGGATAGTGACAGCTGGGAGGGACAATTCTCAGCTGTCATATCTGAGCTCCTCTGCAAAGACAGTGATTATGTATGAGTGTGGTGAAAGTGTTGAATGATGATGAAAGTATTTTCTTTTTGGGGATTTTCTTTCTTTTTGGGTCACCCTGCCTCGGTGGGAGACGGCAGACTTGTTGAAAAAATGTGTATATATATATATATATATATATATATATATATATATATATATATATATATATATATATATATATATATATATATATATATCGTGCCGTATAGGTAAAACTGGTCAATTTTTTTTACATTTTATTAGTTTTCAATAAATATACATTTATAAGTCATAAACATGTAAAATACATGTTACAAATTGTACAACAGCAATTTTCTTTGATTAAGCAGTGAATACATAAGAAAACTATACCCTAAAACCCTAAAACCTCTTACCTCTACCACCAGTGAACTCTTGTCTCCCTTTCCCCTTATAAATAAATACAGAGTCCACAAAACATAAACCCAAATAATGAAATACAGTCCACTATAACATTGCCTCTAGTCCTAAGGATATGCAGTGAAGACTCATTGAAGACTGCAAATAAAATTTACAGTGAACACAAATAAATATACATTTTACAGTTCATAAACGTGCAATAATTACATGGTACAAATTGTACAACAGCAATTTCCTTTGATAAGCAATGTATATATCAGAAAACTATACCCCTAAGCATTTATCTACAATCAGTGAACTCCTGTCTCCTTTCCCCCTTATGCTTGATACAGAGTCCACAAATAGCATAAACCCAAACAATGCAATACCAAGTCCACAATAACATTAGCTCTAGTCCTTAGGATATGCAGTGAATACTGCAAATAAAATGTACAGTGTGCACAAAATAACAAATAACAAACCTAAATAATGAATACAGAGTACAACAATAAACTTGGCTCTTGTCCTAAGAATATACTGTGAATGCTGCAATAAAATACAGTGTGCACAAATAACAAATAACAAAACCCAAATAATGATACAGAGTCCACAATAACAGTGACTCTAGTCCTAGTAATATTCAGTGAAGACTGCAAATAAAATTTACCGTGAGCACAAAATAATATTCTACCACACAAGGTTTCCAGACTCCTTAACTCCACGGAGACTACTACCCTTGTTTCATTACCATCTCTGTACAAAGTATAGTCCAAGACATCCATACCACTGTCACTACCACTCACACCATACCAAACCACACCATGCCCCCCGGCACCAGAGGATCCGGCCAAACCCCTGCAAAACCTCTTACTCCCCCCTCCCCCCTACAAATACCCCAACCTCACATTCACTCCACCACCACACATCCACTTCCAACACACTATTAATCTAGACAGTCACCCGGTCCCCCAACTGTGATGTCATCCGTCCCCTGTCCCTAAGGGATTAACCCCCTATCTACCTATGCGACTCCATCACACCACACCTACCCAATGCTCCACAGCGCCTTTGTCAAGCCCTTTCAAGACCTTATCTTTCTCCCAATAAACCCTGTACACTCAAGTTCCTGTACCCCTCTGAAAAGATCGAATCCCACTCCCTCCCATATATCAAACGATTCCTGCACATAGTAAAGTAAAGTAAAGTAAATTTTATTTCGTTGCAGATTGCAGATTACATAGGTATTGGTAGTTACAATGTAAATTGAGTGCAAGGAGAGCCACTGACATGCCATGGCATTAGGGGCAGCTTATTCTAGTAACTTAAAGACTATGTACTTAATATTAGAGAAATTTATTGAGTTTATTCTAGTTAAAAATTGTTTTCAAAATTACAATATGATGAAATTTTACTGTTTAAATTATTATATAATGATATTAGATTGTTACAGTAATGGTAATATGGAATTGAGATTATCTTAAGGAAAATAACATTGAGCATTTTTGACATTAACTTATAATATGAGTATTTAGTTTTGATTGAGTAGGGGTAACATAATAGTAACATATTAAAAATTGAGATTATCGTATAGGAAAGTAATAATGAGCATTTTTCAAAGTAGTTTATAGTATGATCATTTAGTTTTGGGTGAGTAGGTGGTTTTTGATTTGAGTCTTAAATTGATTTTCAGACAAGATTATCTTAATATTTACTGGTAATGAATTCCAGATTCTGGGGCCCTTTATGTGCATAGAATTTTTACATAGGTTAATATTAACACGGGTATATCAAAAAGTGATCTGTGTCTTGTGTTGTGGTCATGGGTCCTATTAAAGTTGGTGAGGAGAATTTTGAGCGGAGGGTTTATATTAGATGTAAAGTTTTATATATGTAGTAGCCACAAGAGTAAGTATGAATGTTCTTTATGGTGAGTAGTTTGAAACTTTTGAATATTGGTGGAGTATGCTGTCTAGAATGGGAATTTGTTATCATTCTGACTGCGGCCTTTGTTGTGTTATGAGTGGTCTAAGGTGATTTAACGTTGTTGATCCCCATGCACAGATTCCATAGGTGAGATACGGTAGATAAGTGAATGATATAGTGCAAGGAGAGCTGATTGTGGTACATAATAGCATATCTTTGATAATATGCCTACTGTCTTCGAGATTTTCTTGGAAATTTGTTGTATGTGTGTTTGGAATTTAAGGCTACTGTCAAGGTGGATTCCAGGAATTTTCCCCCTGTGAGTCTTGTGATGGGTGCACCATTGAGCGTTATGTTAATGGAACATTTGTGGCTTTGCTTCCAAACTGTATGAAGTAGGTCTTGTCAGTATTGAGAGTAAGCTTTTAGTCGTCATCCATGTTGATATTTTCTGTAATTCGGCATTAACAGTGTTGGCCAGTATAACTGGATTTGGGTAGAGA
The DNA here is from genome assembly GCA_009830355.1 of Cherax destructor. Lineage (NCBI taxonomy): Eukaryota > Metazoa > Arthropoda > Malacostraca > Decapoda > Parastacidae > Cherax > Cherax destructor. Next base: position 194 of record WNWK01053355.1, on the reverse strand, counting down.
AGACATATGTTGTGTCATCTGCAAATAAAATGGGTTTGAGAAGTTGTGATGCATTCGGTAGGTCATTTATGTAAATGAGGAATAGGAGGGCCCCTTGAGGGACTCCGACTGATGTGTGTGTGGAAGAGTTCGCTCCATTTGTGTACACGTATTGGCTTCTGCTGGTGAGGTATGACTTTAGGTAGTTGAGTGGG
>WNWK01053354.1:0-11894 GCA_009830355.1 Cherax destructor | reverse complement strand
ATGTTCACTCAAGCATAAAAATGCTAACTCCGGCAATGTGCGTGGGGGGTGTGTGGGGGGGGGCCCCTTTGGCCTTTTTGTGCGCGGTCTGGTGTACGGGTTTCCCCAAATGGGGAAAAACTGAGACAATCGGTGAAAACTGAGACAATTTTCCAAAAAAAAGTGATCAAAAACCAAAATCGGTAAAAACTAAAGAAATTTCAAAAACCCAAAAGGGATGACTGTATTATTAATGAGTAGGAAACAAAATTGTCTAGATAATAAGAATAATGCTCACTTGAAGGATTGTAGTTTGTGAACCTCAAATTACTTTTTTAGCTCGGAATACTTAAAACCAATTGGTTTTAATAAACCCCTTTAAAATTTGATGCTGGCACGGGTTTCGGTTGGATCTGCTATCTCCATCCTTGGACTGAAGCTCAATGCTTTTCCCCAATACCTCAGGCACATATGTCCCCTATGAGTCATAATAATAATATAAATAATAACAGGTGAAAAACAATATAAGGTGAATAGCATTTTATTTTTTCTTATATACAAACATATCCATGAAATTTATGATAAAGTGGTCCCTTTTACTTACTACCAACTAAAATTTTCCTTTTATAAAAAAATTTTCCTAACTGAAATTAATTTAAATGCCATTAATCCTTTCCCCAAAAAAAAAAAAACCCAATTTTTTTTTTTTGGGGGGTTTTTTAAAAAAGAAAAAAGTTTTATAAATAAAAATATTGTAAAAAAAAAACAATAAAAAGAATGTAAAAAAAAAACTGGTTTTAAAAAGTTTTTTCCTTTGGGGGATCAAACGATTTGGGCTTTAGATTACTATCGTTGAAGACTATGCTCGTACTGCCTCCCCGCGACTACACGCAACCCGCTTTTTTCTAGATTTCATGCTTTAATTCAATGAACATCATCCTCTTCTTCTTCACGGCACTGTCCTTTGCCATGAAGAAGAAGAGGACCCATGGTTAGAAAAAAGAAATTTGGCAAAATAACTGCACAAATAGTACAAAACACAAGCATAACATGAGAGATACTTCCACGGTGAGGTAACTACTACGTGCACTGAAAAAGTGAGATGCGGGATGCTGGGCGGATGTTGTGGTGTTCGCTGCGCCAGTGGCGGCTTATCTGAAGCTCACTCGTAACTCAGATTTTGGTTCGCAACTCAAAGCAAAAAATCGACTGAGCGACGGCTCGTAACTCAGAAAACTCGTAAGTTGGGGAACTCGTAAGTCAAGATACCACTGTATTTTTTATTTTTTATAATATATATACCTTATTTTTGTTTTTAACAGTTTATATTAAATATTTATCTGCATTCAGAATAAAGAAAAGCACAAAAAAAGTCAGTATTTTACTCACTTGAATAATTGTTGCCCACTATACAACAGTAGTAAAATCTTTACCTTTTTTGAGGAAAGGGAAAACCCTAATGTTGTTGAAGGGCTCTTGATTAAAGGAATTGGGGCTACCCTTCCCATCTTTGGATCAAACCTGGATTGATCTGAGGATAAGAAGACTTGATCCAATTCTTTTGATCAAGAACCCTTCATTAGCATAATGGTACCTTCCCTTTGGAAGATTCTCTCCAATATTTTGTGTGTCTATCCAGAACTCTTGTATAAGTAGATAACTTCTAATTATGATTCCTGTGTCTTACTGGATGTCATTTGTAGAATGTTACGAGCTTGTAGCAGCAGTGGCATGTCGATCATGTGGCTTCGGAAAGTGAAGGCTCCCTGTGTAACACAATAAATACTAAGTGATAAAAGAAAGGTTATCAAGGTATGTAAAATGCAAACACAAAAAGAAAAACAATCTTTCTATATCTTTAATATCAACTACAGATAATATAACCATAACTAATTCATAACTGCTTTATTCTATGTGCTGAGCAAGGGATTGCTTACAGAAACTTTACAGCTTATTCTGTCAATATTTCAACTATAAGAGCCCGCCAGAGCCTATGAAATAATGTACCGAGTCACTCACTCAGTATGTTATTCACTCAGTATACAGTGGTACCCCGAGTTTCGGCCTTAATTCGTTCCAGAAGGCTGTTCGAGTGCCATTACCAAACGAATTTGTTCCCATAAGGAATAATGTAAATTAGATTAGTCCGTTTCAGACCCCCAAAAATACACTTACATAATTGTTCGAGTTGGGAGCTGTACGAAACTCGGGGTACCACTGTACAGTGGACCCTCAGTTAACGAAAGGTCCCGTTAACGAAAGCTTCGGAAACCGAAAACTTTTTTCGTAATCGGTTAGCGAAAAATTCCTCGGTTACCAAAAGGTATTAGACGTGTCCGCCTGCTCCGCGCAAGCACAGGACGCCAGTGAAGCATTGTTTACCATTGAGAGAACGTTACATAGCACGCTCTTTCAAAGATTCACAATGTATTTGGTGTCTTTTTTGGTGGTTTAGTTATTGTCACTGTGAAATAAGTCACCATGGGTCCAAAGAAGCTTTCTAGTGGCACCCCTGTGGTAAAGAGAGTGAGGAACACCATCGAACTGAAGAAGGAAATCATAGAAAAATATGAGAGTGGTGTACGTCTGAGTGATCTTGCCAGGATGTACAAGAAAACTCCATCTACTATCGTCACTATCCTGGCACAGAGAAATGAGATCAAGGAAGCTAATGTTGCAAAAGGGGTTAATTTGTTAACGAAACAAAGATCGAAAAAAGTGGATGAGGTTGAGAAGTTGTTGTTGGTGTGGATCCATGAAAAACAGAGAGCGGGTGATAGTATTTCTATGGCGATAATTTGTGAAAAGGCAAGGAAGTTGCACGCAGATCTTGTGAAGACAATGCCTGCAACCAGTGGTGAGGAGATTGATTTTAAAGCCAGCAAAAGCTGGTTTGAGAAGTTTAAGAAATGTAGTGGCATACACAATGTTGTGAGGCATGGTGAGGCAGCCAGCTCAGACAAACGTGCAGCTGAAAAATTTGTGCTGGGTTCTTAGAGGCTGAACAATTCCTCCCCCAACAAGTGTTTAATTGTGATGAAACAGGCCTGTTTTGGAAGAAAATGCCCAACAGGACCTACATTACTCAGGAGGAAAAGGCACAGCCAGGACACAAGCCTATGAAAGACAGGCTAACTCTTATGATGTGTGCCAATGCCAGTGGCGATTTTAAAGTGAAGCCTTTACTGGTGCATCACGCAGAAAATCCCAGACCCTTCAGGAAACACAGTGTTGACAAGAATAAATTGTGTGTGCATTGGAAAGCTAACACCAAGGCATGGGTCACTACGGAGATTTTCAAGGAATGGATGACTGGAGTGTTTGGCCCTAGTGTGAAGAAATACCTCCTGGAAAAGAAATTGCCACTCAAGTGCCTCCTGGTACTGGACAATGCTCCTGCTCATCCTCACAACTTGCAAGAGTTGTTGCCTGACAACATAAATTTCATCAGAGTGAAGTTCTTGCCTCCTAACACCACTAATCTCATCCAGCCCATGGACAAGCAGGTCATTTCCAACTTCAAGAAACTGTACAGCAAAGCACTGTTTCAGAGGTGCTTTAATATGACCAATGACTCTGAATTGACCCTAAGAGAGTTCTGGAAAGAACACCTCAATATCGTGCATTGCTTAGGCCTTATAGGTAAGGCTTGGGAGGAAGTGACTTCCAGGACTCTGAACTCTGCTTGGAGACCACTGTGGCCGGATTGTGTCCAAGAGAGGAATTTTGAAGGATTTGAGGCTGACCCTGACGACCCTGTGCCTGTTGTGGAACATGTTGTGGAAGATATTGTGGAATTGGGGAACAGCCTGGGGTTGGAGGTGAGTGGTAAGGATGTGGAAGAGTTGGTGGAGGAGCACAGGGTAGAGCTAACAACTGAAGAGCTGCAAGAGCTTCATCTGGAACAGCAACAGACCACAGCTGAGGTTATTGCTTCACAGGAGGAGAGAGAGACTTTAGTAAGGCTTTTGATAGAGTACCGCACCAGAGACTGTTAAAGAAAGTGGCAGCTCATGGCATTGGGGAAAAAGTGCTGTCATGGATCGAGTCATGGCTCATCAATAGGAAGCAGAGAGTGTGCATAAATGGGGTTAAATCCGAATGGGGACTTGTAACAAGTGGTGTTCCACAGGGATCAGTCTTAGGCCCATTGTTATTTATAATATATATCAATGACCTTGACGAGGGAATTACTAGTGATATGAGCAAATTCGCTGACGACACGAAGATAGGTAGGATAATTGATTCAAACATAGATGTCATAGAACTTCAGGAAGATTTAGACAAACTTAATTCGTGGTCAGAAAAGTGGCAGATGCAGTTCAATGTAGATAAATGCAAGGTTCTGAAGCTCGGAGTGTCCATAACCCAAGCACTTATAAGTTAAATAACGTATAACTTAGCCATACAGATTGCGAGAAGGACTTGGGGGTGATGGTAAGCAGCAACCTTAAACCAAGACAGCAATGCCTAAGCGTACGTAATAAGGCAAATAGATTACTGGGATTTATATCAAGAAGTATTAGCAACAGAAGTCCAGAGGTTATATTACAGCTTTATACATCATTAGTAAGGCCTCACCTAGATTACGCAGCTCAGTTTTGGTCTCCGTATTACAGAATGGACATAAATTCGTTAGAAAACATTCAGCGTAGAATGACTAAATTAATACATAGCATTAGAAATCTTCCTTACGAAGAAAGATTGAAGACCCTTAAATTACATTCACTTGTAAGACGTAGAATGAGGGGAGACATGATCGAGGTATACAAGTGGAAAATGGGTATTAACAAAGGGATATAAATAAGGTCTTGAGGTATCTCTCCAAGAGAGAACCCGCAATAATGGATTCAAGTTAGATAAGTTTAGATTTAGAAAGGATATAGGAAAGTATTGGTTTGGAAATAGGGTAGTTGGTGAGTGGAACAGTCTACCTAGTAGGGTTATTGAAGCTAGGACCTTGGGTAGTTTCAAATTTAGGTTGGATAAATTCATGAGTGAGAGGGGTTGGATTTGAGTGGGACTCGCACATGAGTGAATGGAATTGTCAAAGCTTATTTCTTGGGTAGCATTGAAAATTGGGTTGAGCAAGTGTTCTGTTAGTGGGACGGATTGTGAAGGACCTGCCTAGTATGGGCCAACAGGCCTGCTGCAGTGTTCCTCCTTTCTTATGTTCTTATGTTAGGAGGTGCCTTCTTCAGTGCTTAAGGAGATGTGTACAAAGTGGAATGAGTTGCAGACATTTGTTGAAAGATACCACCCTGAGCAAGCTGAAATGAGCCTTCTGTGTAACCACTTCAGTGACAGAGCCATGTTGTACTTCAGAAAAGTGTTGAAGAGTCGCCAGAAACAGAGGACTCTGGACAATTACTTCACCAGGCAGGGGTCTAGTGACTCTCAAGCTGGTCCTAGTGGCATTAAAAGACCAAGAAGGGAAGTAACCCCAGAGAGGGACTTGTTACCTGAAGTCCTTTTGGAGGGGGATTTCCCTTCCAAACACTAACACCCTGCTCCAGTCATCATCTATATCTTCCAGAAGCCTGCAAGTCTCTTCAATATAGGTAAGTAAATGTTATTTTTTTTTTTTGAGTGATTATTTTTTTGTGGAACGAATTAATTGTATTTACATTATTTCTTATGGAAAATAAGGTTTCAGATTACGAAAGATTCATATTAAGTAATAGCTCCTGGACCGGATTAATTTCGTTAACCGAGGGTCCACTGTATTAGTCAAACACCCACAGTCACTGAACGTGTAACTGTGGGTGTTCGGTATTTACAAGAATGGAAATAACTATTTGGCTGCATTAAATCACTTATTTGGCTGCATTTGGAATACAGTAGGGACCCACTTATATGGCAGGTTAGGTTCCAGGCCACTGCCGGAAAGCAGAATGCCATTTGTTTCCACTTATAAATGTCAGATAAGTTTACACTAACATATATTATGTTAGCAATAGAACAAGGCATTAAAAAACAATAAAACGTAAAATACACACACAGTACACTCATTACTTACCTCAAAATATTTGTAGTCTTAATGTAGGGTGAGAAGTGAGTAGTGTTTATTGTAAGACGTTAGGTGTGGTAGGTATGGTAGTCAGCCAGGCCACTCCACCCACACATAATATACGTACTTCAACATTTAAAGAGCCCTAGAGCGATAAAATGCATTTGATGTACACTCATTACTTACCTTTAAAATATTTGTAGTCTTAATGGTCTTAATATAGGGTGCAAGGCGAATAGTAGGGTAGGTAGGTATCGTAGCCCATCTGGCCACCCCACCCACACATTATATTACTCGGCATTTAAAGCTCCCTAGAGCGATATATATAATGACACAAATACTCACTGAAGTTGCTATGCCATTACGAGAATTTACTCCAGAAATTTCACGAGGTTGTCATAGACCCCAAATACACTCCACAGAACTTACAAATTATATTACATAATTAGTTCGGTATTTTAACCAGTCCATGTACAGTGGCTGAGTTACTGCCCCAACTCAACAATTATGTAAGTGTATTTATGTGTAAGTGTATTGGTCTCAAACGGACTAATCTAATTTACATTATTCCTTATGGGAACAAATTTGTTCAGTAATACCACTCGAACAGCCTTCTGGAATGAATAAAGTACGAAACTTGGGGTACCACTATATGTACAATACACTCATTACTTACCTTAAAATATTTGTAGTCTTAATGTAGGGTGAGAAGTGAGTAAACGAGATTAAATGAATAAACGAGAGAGAGGAAGAGAATGAGTACATGAGAGAGTTGTACAAGAAAGGTATACAATACCGACAATATGAAATTAAGACACATGTGCAACATCTGGGTATCTTTATAGTAAACGTTTCGCCATCCAGTGGCTTTGTCAATACAAAATCCTAGGACATAATATGAAGAGAGTAGAACTATATACAAAGATGAGTAATCAGTCCTCGGCCTTGGAGTTGGTGTATTCAGCACCGTAGGTCTGGAGATTATGAAGATCAGGTTAGGAGGCTTGACCTTAAATAGGCGACAGCTGAAAGGGATGGGTAGCAGATGAGGGCATAGTCACTGGTAGGCGGGATTCCCCAGTGAAAGTAAGTCATACCCAAAGAGATGGGTTAGTTGTAGTAGTAGTCGTAGCCGTGAAGAAGGTTATGTACAGGTCCTCAGAATCAAGACTCCATGATGTTGCTGTGTCTGACAAGTTGTACAAGAAAGGTATACAATACCGACAATATGAACCTTCTTCACGGCTACGACTACTACTACAACTAACCCATCTCTTTGGGTGTGACTTACTTACACTGGGGAATCCCGCCTACCAGTGACTATGCCCTCGTCTGCTACCCGTCCCTTTCAGCTGTCGCCTATTTAAGGTCAAGCCTCCTAACCTGATCTTCATAATCTCCAGACCTACGGTGCTGAATACACCAACTCCAAGGCCGAGGACTGATTACCTCATCTTTTGTATATAGTTCTACTCTCTTCATATTATGTCCTAGGATTTTGTATTGATAAAGCCACTGGATGGCGAAACGTTTACTATAAAGATACCCAGATGTTGCACATGTGTCTTAATTTCATGAGAGAGTTATAGGTTCGGGAATTTTGTAAACAAACCAGCCGAATGCGTATGGTTCACTCCTGCAAGCCGCCTGGAAAAACATCCCATTTTTATGTTAATTTATTCTACTGTGGGTACAATGTATATTTATCATGTTTATATGTTACGTAGCATGTTTAATATATAATTTTGAAAAAATATTATAGATGGATTAAGCAAAATGTCTATACAGTGGACCCTCGCTATTCGAACATAATCCGTTCCAGGAGCTTGTTCTTAACACAAAATGTTCGAAAGGCGATTTAATATTTCCCATATGAAATAATGGAAATACAATTAATTCGTTCCTGCTGTCAGGAGGCATGACAAAATAGTACTTCACTATGAAGCTATTATGAACTCGACAGCTTATTTATTTATCACAATTTATCTAATATGACATAATAAACAATATAAATAACATAAAAACCTGATATACACTCTAGAATTAATAAAATATGTACAGTGGACCCCGAGTTACGAACACCCCGGAAATCGTACAATTATGTAAGTACAGTGGTCCCTCGGTTTTCGCCGAAAATTCGTTCCACAATGCTGCTCAAGTGCCATTACCGAACGAATTTACTTCCTTAAGAAATAATGTCACGTAGGTTAGTCTATTTCAGACCTCCAAAAATACACTTGCAACAGCACTTATGAAAATACACTTACATAAATGTTCAAGTTTGGAAATGCACGAAAACTGAGGGACCACTGTATAATATTGTAAGTGCTTTTGTAAGTGTATTTTTGGGGGTCTGAAATAGACTAACCTACTTGACATTATTTCTTAACTCTTTGGGGGTCGGTGCCGTACTAGTACATTTTACGAGCAGGGGTCGGTGCCGTACTAGTACGCATAAATTCTAACGGCCTCAAATTAAGTGGGAAACGGCTGGTAGCCCTACATATGAAAGAATGGGTCTGTGTGGTCAGTGTGCGCAGTATAAAAAAAATCCTGCACCGCACACCGCACAACAGCGATTTTGCAGTCTATTTTCGTATGGTATTTATTGATGTATTCTAATTTTCTTGGTCTCATTTGATAGAATGGAAGATATATTACAGAAATAGAGATGATTTTGATTGATTTGACAATGACAATTGATGTATAGACCGGGTTTCTTTGGCAATCATAGGTAATAAATTCCAAATTTTTGGGCCTTTAATGTGCATTGCGTTTTTGCATAGTGTGAGGTGGACACGAGGAACATCGAAGAGTGATTTGTGTCTTGTGTTATGTTCATGTGTCCTGTTAAGGTTGGTTAGGAGAACTTTGAGTTGTGGGTTAATATTTGAGTTTAGTGTTCTATGTATGTAATAGGCACTGTAAAAAGTATGGATGTCTTGTATGGTGAGAAAGTTCAGACTTTTGAATATTGGTGGAGTATGTTGTCTAGAATGGGAATTTGTTATCATTCAGACTGCAGCCTTTTGTTGTGTTATTAATAGTTTGAGGTGATTTATTGTTGTTGAGCCCCATGTGCAGATTCCATAGGTGAGATAGGGGTAAATGAGTGAGTGATAAAGGGAAAGGAGAGCTGGTTGTGGAACATAGTACCTTATCTTAGATAGTATTCCTATGGTCTTGGAGACTTTCTTGGAAATTTGTTGTATATGTGTCTGAAATTTGAGGCCACTGTCAAGGTGGATTCCTAAGAATTTGTTTATTTAGACATGGTACAATGATACATAGTTAGGTAGACATGATACAATGATACATAGTTAGGTATAGATGAGATGTACATGCCAAAAGCCCCTAATATGCTGTGCATTTCGGGCATTCTTAAGATTAATTAATATTAGACTACATAGTAAAAAGTTATGGTTGATAATTTATAAAATTAGTATAATTGTGTATCTAAGTTGTAAAATTTGAGTATAAGTTGAACATAATAATTTATTGATTGCAGCAATGCAATTAATTGAGTGAGATAACAATTTAAAACAATTAGTTGCATTGCAGTTACAGTTTATGTGGTCATTATAATGTAAATGTTATAGAAACAGTTAGCTTAGTATGTATTATTCATAACAGATTTTTACATTTAAGTGATTAATCAAGTTTTTACATTTAAGTGATTTTTCTACTTTGTTGGGAATGTTTGATATTGTGCATTTAGGTGTGGGTGAGAAGGTGGTTTTTTAGCATCGTTTTGAATTGGGGTACAGGCAGGGTTTCTTTGGCAATGACAGGTAATGAATTCCAAATTTTCATGCCTTTTATATGCATTGAGTTTTTACATAGTGTTAGATGGACACGGGGAACATCGAGGAGTGATCTGTGTCTAGTGTTATGGTCATGTGTCCTGTTAAAATTATTAAGGAGAAGTTTGATTGCTGGGTTTATATTTGCATAGAGTGTTCTATGTATGTAATAGGCACAGTAAAAAGTATGGATGTCTTGTATGGTGAGTAAGTTTAGGTTTTTGAATATTGGTGGAGTATGTTGTCTGGAGTGTGAATTTGTTATCATTCTAATTGCTGCCTTTTGTTGTGTTATTAATGGTCTGAGATGAGTTATTGATGTTGAGCCCCATGCGCAGATTCCATAGGTGAGGTAGGGGTAAACGAGTGAGTGATATAGGGTAAGGAGAGCTGGTTGTGGAACATAGTACCGTATCTTGGATAGTATTCCCACGGTCTTTGAGACTTTCTTGGAAATTTGTTGTATATGTGTCTGAAATTTGAGGCCACTGTCAAGATGGATTCCTAAGAATTTTCCCTCTGTGAGTTTTGTAAGTGGAACATTTGTAGCTCTGTTTCCAAACTGAATGAAATAGGTTTTGTCAACATTGAGAGTAAGTTTGTTAGTTATCATCCAGGTAGATATTTTCTGTAATTCAGTATTTACAGTGTTGGCTAGTGTGACTGGGCATGGGTGAGAGAAGACGTATATAGTGTCATCTGCAAATAGTATGGGTTTGAGTAGTTGAGATGCATTTGGTAGGTCGTTTATGTAAATGAGAAAGAGAAGTGGGCCAAGAACACTTCCTTGTAGGACACCAACTGTAATTGTTTGTGTGGAAGAGTTAGCTCCATTTGTGGACACATATTGGCTTCTGTCACTAAGGTATGACTTTAGGTAGTTGAGGGAGTGCCCTCTTATACCATAGTGTGATAATTTTAAGTGTAACAGATTATGGTCAACTGTATCAAAAGCGTTACGTAAATCAATGAAGATTCCCAGTGGGATTTCTTTTTTCTCGAGAGTGGTAATGTGTGTAGTGGTATATATTATTTCTAGCATGTGTATAATAGCATCATTTGTGTTTTTATTAGGCCTGAAACCAAACTGACAGGGGTTGAGTATGTTGTGGGAGATGAGGTAAGAATAGATTTGCCTATGAATTAACTTCTCAAAGATTTTGGAGAGAAGGGGTAAGTTAGATTTTGGCCTATAGTTATTCAGATCTGTTTGATCTCCTTTATGTATGGGGGTAACCCTCGCTATTTTGAGTATTGATGGGAAGGTAGAGGATTCAATGGATTTGTTAAAGAGTGTTGCAATAATTTGTGATAGTACTTGAGAAGCTTTTTTGTATATAAAAGGTGGAAAGTTATTTAGATCTCCTGCCTTGTTTTTTAATGTGTTAATAACAAGCGAAACTTCTGTTGGGTTGGTCGGAGCTAAGAATAGTGTATTCGGGTAGGTTCCAGTGAGGTAGTCGTTAGGTGGAGTGTTTGAACTTGGGATTTTGCTTGCCAACTTTTTTCTTATTGTGGAGAAGAAAAGATTTAGTCTGTTTGCTGTTTCAGTCGGTGGAAGTAGGGGTTCATCTGGGTTTGTCAGTTTGATTGTTATGTTTCTGGATATTTTTTTAGTTCCTAGAATTTCAGATAGAGTTTTCCAGGTCTTTTTCATATCACCTCTTAAGTTATTTAATCTGTTCTTGTAATACAATTTTTTTGACCTTCTTATCAGGCTGGTTAGGTTTGATGAGTAACGTTTTGTTTGTTCTCTTGTTAATATGACATGACATCAGTGAATCCCTGGTGTTTGCCAAGCTGTTTGCTCTAGTGTTAAGACTCATTCTATGCTGACCAGGCATCTCAGGCCAATCGTGCCAAATTTGGAGGCAGGAAAAATAAAATGTTGATCTATGTTTGGAGCGCTAGCGGTAACAACGTAGATCTACGTTTGGACAGTTAACCCTTTGAGGGTCGAGACCCCTGATCCTAAACTCGTTCTCAGGGTTGAAAGATATTAAAAAAAATAAATTATTTTTTTATGAAATAATAGAGAATGTTTTTGTGAGTGTTATAGGCAAAACAAAAAAAAATCGCGATCAATACTTATCGAGATATGG
>WNWK01053353.1:0-7500 GCA_009830355.1 Cherax destructor | reverse complement strand
GTATAATATTGTAAGTGTATTTTTGGGGGTCTGAAATGGACTAACCTACTTGACATTTTTTCTTAAGGGAGTAAATTCGTTCGGTAATGTCACTTGAGCAAGCTTCTGGAATGAAGTTTTTACGTTACTCGGGGGTATTAAAATAAAATATTTTTTTTACAACTTATAGACATTAAATTACACACAAAACAATGAGAAATAAAGAAATAATAGTACAATAACATGTCATTTACATTTATTGAAGAGTTGTTGATGTGTGGAAGATGGGAGGAGGGGAGAGGATGGAAGTTTTTTCATTGTTTGGAAGGGAAATCCCCTTCTATAAAGACATCAGGTAACAAGTCCTTGCCTTCCTGCTACACTCCCTGCATGCCTGCTATGCTCCCTGCATGCCTGCTACACTCCCTGCATGCCTGCTACACTCCCTGCATGAATGCTACACTCCCTGCATGAATGCTACACTCCCTGCATGAATGCTACACTCCCTGCATGAATGCTACACTCCCTGCATGAATACTACACTCCCTGCATGCCTGCTACACTCCCTGCATGAATGCTACACTCCCTGCATGCCTGCTACACTCCCTGCATGAATACTACACTTCCTGCATGAATGCTACACTCCCTGCATGCCTGCTACACTCCCTGCATGCCTACTACACTCCCTGCATGCCTGCTACACTCCCTGCATGCCTGCTACACTCCCTGCATGCCTACTACACTCCCTGCATGCCTGCTACACTCCCTGCATGCCTGCTACACTCCCTGCATGCCTGCTACACTCCCTGCATGCCTGCTACACTCCCTGCATGCCTGCTACACTCCCTGCATGCCTGCTACACTCCCTGCATGCCTGCTACACTCCCTGCATGCCTGCTACACTCCCTGCATGAATGCTACACTCCCTGCATGAATGCTACACTCCCTGCATGAATGCTACACTCCCTGCATGAATGCTACACTCCCTGCATGCCTGCTACACTCCTGCATGAATGCTACACTCCCTGCATCCCTGCTGCACTCCCTGCATCCCTGCTGCACTCCCTGCATCCCTGCTACACTCTTTACCACAGGGCTGGCACTAGGAGCTTTCTTGGGGCCCATGGTGGCTTATTTAGCAGTTGCAACCATTAAAAACACTGGAATAATGACAATATATCTGGTATGAATGCGTGGGTGGTGGTCGCTCACTTGTAAACAATAGCACACTGATGCTGAGTGGAGTGCCCGGGCCCGCTCAGGCCACGCGTACGCGTCGGGGACGAATCGCCAACTCAGAGTGGATTCGTTAACACCAAGCCAAAATTCTTGTGAAAAAACAACGAACACCGATTTTAACGAACTCCGACGCTAACGAACACTAGGGGTTGACTGTATTTCTTATGGGAAAATTCGTTTGGTATATGTCCTGTTTGGTATAAGTCCAAGGTCCTAGAACAAATTAAGGACGTATACCGAGGTACCACTGTATTTATACAGTGGAACCTTGGTTTTCGTTTACCCTTGTTTTTGTCGGATTTGATTTTCGACGACTTTTTTCGTCAAAATATTGTCCCAGTTTTCGTTCTTCACCTTGGTTTTCGTCAGCCATACCGAACTAATACGTAATAATAATCACTCGAGCACATTAAATGTCTTATTTTACATTACTATAGACATTTTCATTAATCCATCTATGATATTTTCTTCAAAATTATATAAGAACCACGTTACATAGCATATAAACATGCTATGTTTATAGCCTATGGAGGTGTGGTTGCCGGGTGGAGAGAAAATATTACGTAATACTAATAATAATCACTCTTGGGCACATTAAATGTCTTATTTTACGTTAATATAGACATTTTCATTAATCCATCTATGATATTTTCTTCAAAATTGTATAAGAAACACGTTACATAGCATATAAATATGCAAGGTTCATATGCTATGGAGGGGTGGTAGTCAGGTGGAGGGAAAACATTACGTTTTCTCTGGTCTAGCACCAGTGAAAATGTGTATGAATTAGCATTGGCTCAGTCATCCCCCCTTAATACATAACGCTTTTGTTTACAATTTTCGGCATGAATTATTCATTACTTCTCCCTTTGTTTATGATGGCATCTAAAGGTAGTTGTTGGAAACGATTAAACTCAGTGAACATGGTATGTTGATGGTAATAATATGGCTCTGGGCCGCATTAAATATCGCCTGTTGTGGAATCTATTGTGGCTTTGGGGAAGTCCATGGGGTTGGATGTGAGTGGCCAGGATGTGGAAGAGTTGGTGGACGACCACAGGGAAGAGCTAACTACTGAAGAGCTGCAACACCTTCAACTGGAAAAGCAACAGATCGCAGCTGAGGAAATTGCTTCAGAGGAGGAGGAAGAGAGAGGAGAGAATGTGCCTTCTTCAATGATTAAGGACATTTGTGCGAAGTGGAGTGAAGTGCAAAGTTTTATGGAGAAATATTACCCTAACAAAGCTGTTGCAAGCCGTGTCTGCAACATGTTCAATGACAATGCCATGTCCCATTTTAGGCAAAACTATAGTTATTCTCTATAAAATGTATTTTTTGTTAATATTTTTGGGTGTCTAGAATGAATTATAATTGGATTTACATTAGTATTTCTTATGGGAAATATTGCTTTAGTTTTTGTCGAATTTGGTTTTCGTCAGACTCTCTGGAACGAATTAAAAACGAATACTGAGGTTCCATTGTATATTCTGTAATTATCTCTGTAAATAGGTTACCTAATTATAGATATATAATCAGTAAATAACAAAAAAAGGCACAATACCGTGACTGGAACAATACATAAATAACCCGCACATAGAAGAGAGGAGCTGAATGGGAATCTAATTCCTTGCTTCCTTTCCTTGATGTTCATGTCCACCGCTCAGTTACAGGTTTTGCCTTTTCCATGTACCGCAAGCCTATGCACAGTGGCATGTATATTCACTACTTTTCTTGTCATGCTTCCTCTGTCAAGAAAAGTGTTCTTATCTCCCTCTTTCTCTGTGCTCTCTGCATTTGTGATCCTCAGTTCCTTGAAGTAGAAATTTTCACTCTTCATAATTCATTTTCCCGTCTTGGCTACCCTTCCTATTTCATAGACTCTGCCTTCTCACATGCTAAATGGACTTTCTTCTCTCCCAAACTCTCTACTCCTGGGAACTCTCCTGTCCTCTGCCTTCCCTACATTTCCGGTCTCTCTAATCTCAACAACTCTCTCCGTTCCTTAGACATCAAACTTACTTTTCGCCAGACTAACACTCTTCGCACTAATCTAGTTCATACCTATCTTCCCTCTATAGATGGTGTCTACTCTATTTCTTGTTCCTCCTGTCCTCTTCAGTACTTTGGAGAAACTGGCCAATCTCTTTCTGACAGACTTAGGGAGCACAAAAATAGTGTTAGGCTTGCCGACACCAACAATTCTCTTTTCTGTCATGTCAGAAATTACAGTCGTCGTCTGGTTTAATCCTCCCTTATACTACACAACTTTCCTTGTATGAATCTTAGTCCTGGCTTTGTGTCTGTAGATGCTTTCCTTTCCCATTACATTGTTAAATGTTCCAAACTTCAGAACACCCGTGACTTAACCTGATTTTTTTTTTCCCCTTCTCCCTCTTCCCCTTTCCTCTTTCTTCTTTCTCCTCTGGGTTTTCTTTCTTTTGCCTTGTATTTGTCCTTCTTTATTATTTTTTTACCCCCTCTGTGTTCTTGCCCCTACCCTATGTGGGCCGCTAGCTCCCTTACAGTGCTCCTCTTTCCTAGTACACCTACCATCCTACTTACGACCGAGCTTGGTTCTGACCAACCGGTCATAAGTCAAAATGGACGTAAGTCGAACCTTAGAAAATTGCCGACGTACTGGGTAGTAGTAGTAGTAGTAGTAGTTATACATGTGCTAGAAAAGCCAGCTGGTACATGAAAGAGAAAGGTTACAAAAGCTATGGCTTGGGTAGCATAAAAAATAGGTTGGGCAAATGTATATGGATGGATTTGAGAAGGCATGTTTCAGTGTCCCTTATAGGATAGGTAGCTTGTCATTGGACTCTTCTTCAGCATTAATAAGAACATAAGAAAGGAGGAACACTGCAGTAGGCCTGTTGGCCTATACTAGGCAAGTCCTTCACAAATCCAACCCACTAACAGAATAAATGCTACCCAAGCAAGAAGCTTTAATTAAGACTACAAACATATTGTCTGTAATTCTACCAATATTAATACAAAGTGATGCTGCCTGCGTGGTGCGTTGCTGCGAGTAGCGGTCAAATAGCATATGGCGGTATGCGTCTGGCAGCTCTGCTGCCAGACGCACGGTCGTAAGTCGAGTAGTCGTATGTTGTGCAGGTTGTAAGTAGGATGGTAGGTGTACGTATATGACTGACTCCACTACTACTACCACTATTACTCCTCCACCACTCTCTTGTTCCTGTCCCTGCCTGCTGGCCTCTATATATACTCCCTCCTTATCTTCTTTTTGTTAGTGTGACTTTGTAAATGGTTCAAGTCTGACCGAAATGTTGTCATAAGCTCCTCTCTTCCATGTGCGGGTTATTTGTATAACCAGTCTTGTCTCAGCGATGCATGCAAACATGTGATTATAAAACAAAATTAATTACTTTTACAATGAGTTTGGTGCACAACCACATAGCATAATGGGGCTTCTTCTATTCCTCCTTTATATCATTGGCCTTCCAAATGTCACTCAACATCTTAAATAAATATATGTTTCTGATGACACCAATTTTCTTCTCCTTTAACTTTTGGAGTTGAGAAGTACAGTGCACTCTGAAGGATGAATGGGGATTCTACGGTTTGTATACTGTAGTCATTTGAAGTGTGACATTAGTGCACGTTTTGAAAGAAAGTTAGAGAATGAGTGACTATAAAAGCATTCCCTTCTTTGAGTCACCTTGCCTTGTTGGGCAATTGTTGTTTATTGTTGTTATTGTTTGTTATTATTGTTATCATAATCATTGAATTGAATTATATACTACCCAGTAAGTAAACCCAAAAAATTGATCCCCAATATATCTGCAATACGTAGGGAGAAACAGGTCAGAGAAATAGCAAACATCGAACTAAAGCTAAAGGAATCTTACAAGAGTAAAGAAACGCGGGAAGAACTAAAATCCATAAATGAAATCGAAAGAAACCCAAAGTATTGCTTTTCTTTTGCCAAATCAAAGTCGAGAACAACATCCAGTATTGGGCCCCTACTTAAATGAGATGGGTTCTACACAGATGACAGCAAGGAAATGAGTGAGCTACAAAAGTCCCAATATGACTCAGTTTTTAGCGAGCCACTAACCAGACTGAGAATCGAAGACCTAAATGAATTTTTTATAAGAGTGCCACAGAATTTTTTAGACACAAACCTATCAGACATTATCCTGACGCCAAATGACTTTGAAAAGGCGATAAATGACATGCCTATGCACTCTGCCCCAGGCCCAGTCTCATTGAACTCTCTGTTCATCAAGAATTGCAAGAAACCCCTATCATGTGCCCTTTACATCCTATGGAGAGGGAGCATGGACACAGGGGTCGTCCCACAGCTGCTAAAAACAACAGACATAGCCCCACTCCACAAAGAGGGCAGTAAAGCAATAGCAAAGAACTACAGACCGATAGCACTCACGTCCCATATAAAAATCTTTGAAAGGGTTCTAAGAAGCAAGATTGCCACCCATCTAGATACCCATCAGTTACACAACCCAGGGCATCATGGGTTTAGAGCAGGTCGCTCCTGTCTGTCCCAGCTACAGGACCACTATGACAAGGTCCTGGATGCTCTAGAAGACAAACAAAATGCAGATGTAATATACACAGACTTTGCAAAAGCCTTAGACAAGTGTGAGCACGGTGTAATAGCACACAAAAAACATGATAAAGGAATAACCGGAAAAGTTGGTAGATGGATCTATAATTTCCTAACAAATAGTACACAAAGAGTAGTAGTAAACAGAGTAAAGTCTGAGGTGGCTACGGTGAAAAGCTCTGTTCCTCAAGGCACAGTACTCGCTCCCATCTTGTTCCTCATTCTCATATCTGACATACACAGGGATATTAGCCACAGCGCCGTGTCTTCTTTTGCAGATGACACCCGAATTTGCATGACGGTGTCCTCCATTGAAGACACCACAAGACTCCAGGCAGACATCAATCAAATCTTTAAATGGGCCGCAGCAAACAATATGAAATTCAATGATGAGAAATTTCAATTACTTTGATATGGAAAACATGAGGAAATTAAAACTACAGTGGACCCCCGAGTATCGTAATTAATCCGTTCCAGGAGCTAGTACTTAACACGAAGTTTACGAAATTCAAACCATTATTTTCCATAAGAAATAATGTAAATACAGTGGTACCTCGACTTACGATATTTTTTCATTCCAGAATGCTGTTCAAGTGCCATTACCAAACGAATTTATCCCCATAAGGAATGATGTAAAATAGACTAGTCCTTTTAGACCCCCAAAATTACACTTACAAAAGCATTTAAAAAAATAAACTTACATAAAAGGGTGAGTTTGGGGACCATCGTAAGTCGAGGTACCACTGTACAATTAATCCGTTCCACAAAAAAATATTCACATACTAAATTAAAAACAATATATATATACAGTGGTACCTCGAGTTACGATATTTTTTCATTCCAGAATGCTGTTCAAGTGCCATTACCAAACGAATTTATCCCCATAAGGAATAATGTAAAATAGACTAGTCCTTTTACACCCCCAAAAATATACTTACAAAAGCATTTAAAAAAATAAACTTACATAAAAGGGCGATTTTGGGGACCATCGTAACTCGAGGTACCACTGTACAGTGGACCCCCGGCTAACGTTCATTCCAGATAACGTTTTTTTCGGCTAAAGGTTGCTTTTTACGTTCAATATTTTTTTCGGCTAGCGTTATTTACTCAGCTAACGTTACGTACCAGACCTGTCTGCCCGCTCTGGGCTTGCGCACCTCCTCCCAGGACGCCAGTCCAGCGTTGTTTACACTTGAGTGAACAATACCCAGCGCGCTCTTTCAAGCATTCACAATACATTTGGTGTCTTTTTTGGTGATTTAGTGACTGTCACTGTGAAATAAGTCACCATGGGTCCAAAGAATCTTCCTAGTGGCACCTCTGTGCTAAAGAGAGTGAGGAACACCATCGAAAGGAAGAAGGAGATTGTTGAAAAATATGAGAGTGGCGTACGTGTGGGTGAGCTTGTCAGGATGTACAACAAAAACACAGTTTAGCAGGCATGCAGGGAGTGTAGCAGCCATGCAGGGAGTGTAGCAGGCATGCAGGGAGTGTAGCAGTCATGCAAGGAGTGTAGCAGGCATGCAGGGAGTGTAGCAGGCATGCAGGGAGTGTAGCAGGCATGCAAGGAGTGTAACAGGCATGCAGGGAGTGTAGCAGGCATGCAGGGAGTGTAGCAGGCATGCAAGGAGTGTAGCAGGCATGCAAGGAGTGTAACAGGCATGCAGGGAGTGCAGCAGGCATGCAGG
>WNWK01053352.1:0-11894 GCA_009830355.1 Cherax destructor | reverse complement strand
AAACTGCATTCAACTACCCCCAAACAGATGCCTCACGGTTTCTGCCAGGAAGTATGGTCGGCCCGGGCAGCGGGTAGAGGCCCCATGATATTTTTAGGTCACCGAATATATTCGAAACCTGGGCAAATCACTCCTGAAACTAGCAGGAAATAGTGCTATCTACTGTAATATACTGACAAACAAAAATCACCCAACAAGTGTATCTTTTTATACCATAGAAGGAGCATGGGACCATTGTGACCATAAAATCGTCTTAACCCTGCTTTTGTTAACAATGGGACCCATGAGAACCTTTTGGACGAAAATAACGATTGGGCGAATTTTTTGCCGGGGGTGTTGTAAAACCCCTGACCTGCTAGGTTCAGGTCAGCTGGGGTTTTTTTTTTATAATTTTCCTAAAATCAGCATTTTAAAATGAAAATATAATTGTGTATTAAAATGTGATGCTGATTTGACCCTTGAAAAAATTTGGTGTGAAGGGAAAGGGGGCAGGGGCCGTGGAGTGATACAGGAGAGGGGGGAAACGCCATGAATTAATTGTGAGCACCGGTGGTTGTGGTGAAATCGTCTAATAATCCGGAGTCATCGAGGCCAAATTTTTTTGGGGCCGAATTTGTAATAGGAGTCTGTATTAATGTTCCTGATGAAGAATAAAGACAACAAATTTGGGGGCCTCCAAAATTAAGTGGTGATTTTGGGAATTGGGACGATGCCATCACTGTCCAAGTTTGCGTCATTGCCCTTTTTATTTAGATTTATCGCTGGCCAGTGTAGGTTTCTATATGTCTGGTAGGTGTTGTTGTGTGACCCAACTACAGTAATTAAATGGTAATTTAAATCAATTTCTTTTCTAATAACACTATTGTATTATATGTATTGTACAATAATTATATTCTGTGTATCCAGCAAGCCAAATAATATAGCCCCAATTTTTATAATTTACCATTATTGGTATTAATGTTTAATATTGTAATTATTAGTATAATGAAGTCAAGCTTTTTTTGGAATAATGGAGGGGCATCGAAGGAGTGACAGTCCTGTGACATACTGTGACTAAGTCCCACTTGCCTCACCCAAAATTTCTTGCACGTAATAATTCAGGTAAACCTCATAAAAGGGAATTTCTCACAACTGCCTTGCTATGGGTTCGAGCCCGTCGTTGAATTGTTTACATTGAATCATTACGATTTCATTATTTAATCATCCTAATAACATGGCCCCAGTCATCTCTGCTGAACTCCTTAAATAATTTTCATTTTTTAAAATCATTCACCACATAACATGAAGTCGAGAATAAATAAAACAGGAAACTTTTTTGAGTTGGGAAACCCTTTCTACTTTACATAAAGCAGACAAGAGCAAACTCGAAAACTCATTTTCAGAATGGATGAAAATACGGGTGGCTGATTTCTGAATGCAGCCAAAGAACAGTCTCCAAAAAACTTTGTAGAAACCCGCTGAAGGTTTCTCTCAGATGACTAAATTTCTAGCTGCGGGTCATCATTTGACTAAAACCCCCGGTCAAAAAATTTCCTGTTTCTTGACAGACTTGCCTAACTTTAAACCCAATAGTAAAATTAAAAATACATTTAAAAAGGGAGTTTTGTACTTCTCAGTTTTCTTTTCGCGTTATTTTCTAGTTAATAACCCTTACAGTTTTAAAGAAAATCAATTTTGAAATATTTTCTATAAAATTAGCCAACTGTTTATATATTTCCCAATTTAAAAAAAACAACGATATATTTAATAGAGTTGTCTATTTAAAATCTGCATGGGTCATAATAATAAAAAAAACACTGAAATTTGGCCTAACAGAAAATGGATCCTCGAGTAACTTCGTAAATGTCTTGAAAGGTTTTAAAAAAAATGATTTTTTAGTACCTGTGACAGGAAAAAGAGGCCACCATTAAAATTGGGGAAAAAAGGGGGATTAAAGGGGATAAAAAAAACCTTTTTAAAAATGCATTATAAAAAGGAATCAGTGTGAGAGAGAGAGAGAGAGAGGGGGGAGAGAGGAGGAAAGGGGGGGGGGGGGGGTTTTTTTGCCCATTCCCCAGTAAATCTTGTCCCCCTTATACTCATCAAATTACCCTAAATTATGCTCATCTGTTATGCTTAGTTTCTTGTAGATGAAAGGACTCTAGTAAATATATATTTAAAAAATTTTTTTATTGCATATGTTTCCCCCTGAAACCTGTGACCCCAAATGATTTGGGGGGGTACCTATGACAAAAACGCCCCCAAAAAAGACCCCCTAATTTTTGGGAAAAAAGTCCTTCCCCCTCCATAATTTTAATCCCTTTTTATCATTATAGTCCCCTAGTTATATTATTGTGTTATAATCACCCATTTGTCTTTGGGGAAATTGAACCTGTCCCCCCATAATTTTTAACGATACTCTATACAGAAACTTTGGGCATCATGGGCTTGATAACCTTTCCCCAGACAGTGTAGTTGTTTGCCTAATTCATCTTTAAATATTTTGTTTCTTAACCATCTTTATATGAAGAAAATCTTTTCCACCCCTTTTGCTCAGTTGCATCCTTATCTGTTATCTATTTTCCTCTTTCACATTTCAAACAGTTTTTTTCTATTCATTCATTCTCATCATCTGAGTGTTATGCATGTTTTTTCCCTATATTGAGGTCAGTGGTCAGCTATGAGCTATAGAGCTATAGGGCATCTTGCCTAAAAGGGGAGGGGGAAATGAATTTTTGTCTGGGGCAATTGGTGTAAATTGCTGGTAGACAGATACTGAAAGGGAACTTGCAATCCCATTCATTGACAACGGGGAAAATTTTTTTATGGCAAACATGGTATGTATGCAAGGGAGGGGGTACATCTCTCTGGGACGGGGTGGAAGCACTTGCCAACTCGATCGAGAGGGCCTTACTGACATGCCTAGGTTTTTAAACTGATGAGGATAGAGGTATGTGTGTGTGGGGGAAAAGTCATTTTGCAACACTAGGCTGAAAACAGTAAGTGTATAAAAGAAATTCATCTTAAAGTTACAAATAAAGACAATGGATCAGGTCAGCAAAAAAAGGGGAGACAGCAGGGGGAAACAGAGCTTTCCTTAAGGTTTACTATACAAAAGGAGTGTAAGAAATAAGATAGACGAGCTAAGATTAATTGCAAGTGCAGGAAACATAGATATTATTGCTATCAAAACCTGGCTCAATCTGAAAGAGAGGGGCCCTTCGAATGTCACATACAAGGCTATAAATTATTCCACACTGATGGGGTCAACAGGAAGGGTGGTGGGGAATGTCAGAGACAATTTAAATTTTTGTGTTAGAAAGGTATAGAATTAGAAGCGTCAGCCACTGAATTTGTTTTTCAGTTCTTGAGGCCGTGAAAAACTTATCTTGGGGGGATTTACAGGCCCCCAAATTTTGATAGGAGCGATAAACTTCTATGGGAGAAATTCGTAAGGCATCTTTTTAAAAAAAATATTGTGCTAATGGGAGATTTCAACTTAGAAAAATTGACTGGGGCAATTTGACGGGAAAATTTTAGAGTCAAGTGACTTTCTTGATGATTGGATTGTTTTTGAAACAGTTGGTGACAAAACCCAAACTAGAGGAAATAACCTGCTAGATTTGGGTTTTCCAGCAGGAATCGCAATTAATACTCGGGGTTAATGATGAGTTTGGGGGGAAAAGGGATCACAAATCAGTCTTTTTAATTATCATGGAATTACCCTAATAATGACAATCAAGCCTTCCCTGACTTCCGCCTGGCCGATTTCGTGGGACTGAAAAATTACCTGGGTGGGCTGAATGGAATGCCCGACAGGGGGTCAGGTAGGTGGTGTTTGCCAATATGACGTTTTCCAAAGAATAGTTCTACTGCTCAGACAACTTATGTTCCAATGGGGAAATCAGAAAAAAAAAATTTATCCTAAATGGATGAACAATAGACTAAAACAGCCATTGGTAAAAAAGAGGCATAAAAGGCGAATCAAAAAGGAGAGGGGCAATTGTAACAATATATTCAGTTAAAGAGAATTAAAAAAAAGGGAATAGGAAAAAAAAGAGACTATGAGGAAAGTTGAAGAGAATCAAAGACTAACCTAAATGGATTTGTTCATTATACAGAAGTAAGATTAGGGACAAGATGGGCCCCCTCAAAAGTTACTCAGGTCACCTCCCCGTCAGTGATAAGGAAATGTGTAGAATTTTAACAT
Source organism: Cherax destructor (assembly GCA_009830355.1). Lineage (NCBI taxonomy): Eukaryota > Metazoa > Arthropoda > Malacostraca > Decapoda > Parastacidae > Cherax > Cherax destructor. Next base: position 7,705 of record WNWK01053352.1, on the reverse strand, counting down.
TTCCCCTCTCATTTTTTTACACAGGAAGATACTAGCGATATTCCAGAAATAATAAATTTGTAGAACAGGGCGATAGTAAATTTTGCACGATCAGGGTCACAAGTGACATGGTCCTTAGACAAAAGATAAATTAAAAACCTAACAAATCCCCAGGCCCCGATGAACTGTATGCAAGGGTTCTAAAAGAATGTAAAAAGGGCTTAGCAAACCCATCAACCAACAAACACTGGAATCATGGTGCCAGATAAGTGGAAAAAGGCAAAAGTTCCATTTTCAAAACAGGTGAGAGGTCCAGCTTGAACTATAGACCAATAAGCCTAATTCCATAGTGGGAAAAATTTTTGGAATCAATAATTGCCGAGGCAATTTGTAGCCATCATGAAAGCATAAATTAATCAACGAATCTCAGCACGGTTTTACAAAAAGGGGTTCCCGCCTTATAAATTTAATAACTTTTTTACTAAGGTATTTGAGGAGGTAGACTGGTAATAATTGATATTGTGTATATGGACTTCAGTAAGGGTTTGATAGTCCCACATCAGAACTATTGATGAAAATTAAGGCACACGGAATAGGGGATTTTTTTCCTGGGTAGAGGCATGGTTGACAAATAGGCAGCAGAGAGTTTTAAAATGGGGAGAAATCAGGGGGGGGGAAGGTCAAGGGGGTTCCACAGGGTCGTATTGGGCCCCCTTTTTGTTCACAATCTACATAAACGACATAGATGAGGGGAAAAAATAGCAACATAACAAATTTTGATGACACCCTAATAGGCCCTCCAATTCATTCTAATGAGGACATTAGAGCACTAAGGGAAAATTTGAATAGCCTGATGCAGTGGGCGGAGAATTGGCAGATGCAGTTTAATGATAAATGCAAAGTTCTAAATATTGGGCAGGACAATAACCATTCCACGTATAAACAAAAAAATTTAGACCTTAAAACTACTGATTGCGAAAAGGATTTAGGGTTCTGGGGTTAGCAGTAATTAAAACCAGAGAGGTGCATAATGTTCGCAATAAAGCGAACAGAACTTTACTTCATATCAAAAAATAAATAGGGTCCCGGGGTTTTTCTTCAACTCTATATATCCTTGGTTAGGGCCCCATCTAGATTATTGCACAGTTTTTGTCACCATATTTCAGAATGGGTATAAATGCTCTGGGAAAATGACAACAGAGGGTGATAAGTTGATCCCATGTATCAGAAATCTTCCTATGAGGATAGACTGAGGCCTTGAATCTGCACTCTTTTGAAAAGCATAGAAAGGGGGATATGATTAGGGATATAAATGGAAAATAGGGAAAAAATAAAGGGATGTAAATAGCGTGCAAAAATATCTAGTATTGACAGGACTCGCAGCTGTTTTAAGTTGGATAAATTCAGATTCAGGAAGGATATAGGAAAGCATTGGTTTGGTAATAGAGTTGTCGATGAGTGGAACAAACTCCTGAGTACCTTAAGAGGCAAAACGTTGTGTAGTTTTTTAAAAAAGGCTAGATAAATATTAGTGGGTGGGTGGGTGTGAGTTGTCCTGACTAGCTTGTGGTACTAGGTCAGATGGTGCCCCTTTCCCTTTAAATGAAAGTAACCTGACCTGGCTGGGTCGGGGCATTGGCTTAAGCCGGTGGGGTTGTCCCCGCATGGGCCGTAGGGCCCGCCCGTGTTTCCCTTTTTTCTTATGTTCTTATATTGTTGTAGCTTTGTAAGCTCTTTTTAATAAGAACTAAATGTCACAATAGGTGGAACAATTAACAACAAATTCACATCATAATACGAAACAAGACGCTGATCTGTCCCCCCGGTCCAAATTTTCCCGGGCCATAAATGGAAAAAATTTCATTTTAACTGACGCCTTTCATTTCTCCAAGTCCTAATAAATATTTTTCTTTATCATTTGTGTTTCTATCCCGTTATCATGACTCCTGTTTTCACTGTGTGAACTAACATTAAATAATTTTCTTTAAAGGCTTAGGAATCAATGTGTATCTAACCACTTTATCTTTTTTTGATCCTGGCACCACACATTACTAGTTATTTCTTTGTTGTTTTAATTCTAGCAGCTATTTTAATATTTTCTTATCCATACATATGAAAGAATACTATATATTTTAAAAGGGAGCGCAATAGTAGATCCTTTGGGCCCAAAACCCAGGAACCAGGGGTTAAATCCGGGGCAGATATGATGAACATGTTTCCTTATACATTTTGCTAATATTCACATAAAAGTAGTAAGTGGTATGTAGGGTTGGGTGATTGCATCCTGGGTTGAGGAGATGGTAGAAGCAACCTTACATAAATAGTGGTAGGCTTAAAAAAAGTTTTATAATATTCTATCTTTTTTTCTGCGCAATCTATAATCTACGTGGTACTTTGTTTTACTTTTTCCTATTTGATATCAATTTATCGACAAAATCTTCCTAATGCAGTCCCCCAAATTCACTTAATATAGCCATGTGATCTTGTGGGTATCATTGCTTATCTGCTAATTATTAAACATTTTTCTCTCTGCTAAGTCATTCCCCCAAATTAAACCAAATTTGCAGCAAGTAACGAGGACTTTTTTTTTCTGGTATGTCCTTACTAAAGCCCCATTAAAGGCGACGTTTTCACTTATAGAAACTGTCGCTCTACTGGTGTTACATTTCCTGACATTAATTTTTCCATGTTTCACCGTTTTCATTTTCCTTCCAAACGGGAAATGTTTTCAGTGTAATAGTTTTAATTTGTGTTTTTATATATTAGTTTTGAAAGGAGAATTCTATCGAGGTCTTTGTGTCAAATGCAGATGTTATCCCCCAATAATTCTGGTCGAAATTTTGAGCATCATAGTTCAAACCCCCCCGTTCCATGGTTTGATTTTTTTTAAAGGGGAAGAACGCTAGTTAGCAGATTCTTGCCCTTTAAAATTCTTTTTTAATAAAGAAACTAGTGCAAAACGTGTGTTAATCTGCTCAAATTTTCCCCCGTTTAATAGACCCAGCAGTTATAGCCCCCCCTACCCAGTACGGGATAAAATCCAGCAGTTATACCCCCCCTTACCCAGTACTGGATCAAATCCAGCGAGTTATAGCCACCTATCCTTTACGGGATTAAATAAATGATGTAGCTACCCAATCCATTACTGGATCAAATCCAGGGATTATAGTCACCCTGAAATTTACGGGATCAAAACTAATTGTTTTCCCTTTCCCAGGGTTTTTTAGCTCCTATGGGTTTGACGCTTTCTAAATGAAATAATCTTCGGGGTATCATCCATTTTTTTTTTTCTAATTGTTTTCCAGAATAGACAATAATTATGAACAAAACAGGTTTAAAAGTTTATGCTAAGTAAGGTGGTTATTAACGGGGGTTATACCCTCTTAAAGCTATGTATGTATTCTGCCTCCACTACATCATTTCCCATACTGTTTCATTTCCTGACAACTCTATGACTGAAGAAATACTTCCTAACATCCCTGTGACTCATCTAGTCTTAACTTTTGTGACCCCTTAGTGCTGTGTCCCATCTCTGAAACATCCTGTCTCTGTCCACCTTGTCAAACCTTAGTATTTAATATGTTGGACTTCCCCCACTCTCTCCGTCCTTCAGTGTCATCAGGACGTTTTCCCTTTTTGACCTCTCCTCGTAGGAAAACCTTCCCCCGGGACTAGACTTGTTAAAAACCTTTTGCACTTTCTGCAATTTCCTGATGGGGGGGCTCCAACCGGTGCTGCACACCCAACTGTGTGTGTGCGTGTGTGTGTACAATCACCTATGTGTGGTTGCGGGGGGTAAAGTCCACCTCTTGGCCTCTCCTCTACGCGGGTTCAATAGGTTCACTTTGTACTGCTTCGAGGGCCTTATCTCCCCTCTTCCTAAACTTAAGTATGGTTCCGCCCTCCATTTCACACTCTAGTTCATTTTACTTCTGACTACCTAAAGCTGAATACTTCGTAACATCCCCATAATTCATCCAGTTTTTATCTTTCAAATGTGCCCTCGTGTTTTTTTTTCCATCTCTCCCGTGTGTCCCTACTGACCCTGTCAAATCTTGTCAGCATTTTCGTTAGCATATCATCCTGTCCTTCAGTGTCGTCGTTGAATTACTTAAACTCTCCTCATAGACCATACCTTTCCCCGGGACTAGTCTTGTTGCAAACATCGCACTGTGTGGGTTTCAAACTGGTGTGCATACTCAACTATGGGTCTGACGTTCAGGTGTCGTGAATGGTAATGTCTTAGATTTTCAGACTTGTATTGCTGCAGGTTTTTGGTTGGTGCGCGCCTCAGGTAATATGTTCTGTATAACACTTACTGAAGGTGCCCCTTTGGAGTGAGGTTTGCAACGTCCCCCTCCCCTTTCGAGTTTGTATTCCATCTACAGTTTTCGCCCCTGCCCAAAGTTCATAATTTTGCAATTGGTGGCGTTAAACTGAAAGACCCATTTGTCAGACCAGACCTGCAGTCTGTCGAAATCAATTTGTAATCTTTCATGGTTTATGTCTGTATTTTCCTCATTAGCTTCATAAATTGATGTCATTCACGTATACGAGAAATAGCACGGCCCCTAGTACTGATGCCTGTGAAAAACCTCGTCCGCCCCATTCCACACTTCTTCACGGACAATTACTCATTTTTCCTACCTGTCATGTATGCTTTGATTCACTGTAGTCCCTTCCTGTTATCCTGCCTCCCCTTTGCTTGTGTACCAGTCTCTTGTGCAGCACTGTGTAAAAAGCTTTCCACAGAAAAAAAAAGGGAAACAACTTACCCCTCTATTGCCTTATTTGGTTTATCACGTCCTTTTGTGTTGCTTCTCACTTTTTACAGTTACTTCTACAAGGTACTCAAAATCAGGACCGTGTGATCATCAGAACCAAGGGGCCTTTCATATGTAATATCCCCATATCAGAACCACTCAATGAAAAAACATGGTCGAGCCTTCAGTTCATCCTCCCCCCCTCTCTCTGGTTGTGTCCAAAATTTTGGACATGAAAACCCAACCCCCCAACACTCCAAAACCAAAATACTGATAAAATTAAAAAAAAACTTACGAAAAATAAAAACATAAATCAGATTCCCAGAGCATCTCAAAATTGGCTTAAAAAAACCAATTTGCTTTCTGAACTAGATAAAAAGTAGAATTTTGATGTCTAGTATTTTTGGGGGAAATACATAACCTTGTGGCACCCCACGTGTTTAATTCCCCCCTGCAGACAATTATTCTCTTATAACTGTTCCATTTTATTCTTAAACAAAAAATTTTCTCATCCCTTGTAATAATTTAAATTTTTAAATTTCTTTTTCATTTTTTTGGGTTTTCAAATCAGGCTTTCATGGGAAACTCTTTTAAAATCTTTCTTGGGTCTACGTAAATGCAATCTGCCCATCTATTTCTTTATTGAATAATTCCCGAAACTCTGCCATGTTTACTAACAAATTTGAAAATACGAATATGCAGACCGAAAACAAAATTGTTCATCAGTTAAAATTATTTCTATCGTTAAAACCCTTAGCCCAGCTTTTATGCGTATCAGGCACGTGCGATATGTGTGTGTATGCGTATACTTTTTTTTACATTAGAGTGGAGTATTGATTTTCTAGAGTGCCCCACAACCTTGAAAATTACTTTTTGATAATACATTCACTTTTTTTCTGAGTACACCTTTTGCTTGTCTGACTGTCTTTGTCAGGGAACTCATCTCACCACAAGAAAATAGCTGAATGTTGAGTTCCACCCATGCCCAGATTCATTCTCCTGTCCATGTGACCACTAAATATAATTGGGTTTTATTAAGCCAACTGATTTCCGTGAAGTAATCATCTGCCTTTTTGAGTTATCCTAGTTTTAAATTTTTACAATGTAACTTTTTTATGTCCTCTTTTTTACGTCCTCAATATCATAGTTAAAAAAGAATGTTTTGATTAGACATAATAAAAAGATTGCGTTTTATTTACTTACTTTCCTTGCCTTACTTAAACGCTGGTCAATCTTATTAAAGAACAAAGTCAACCATGAGTAGTCGACTTTGCCTTTTTATAGATGAAATTAAGAAAACTAAATATTTCTCAGTGCTAGATGATTGGCTACAACCTTTCTCTATCAGATCACCAGTACGTCTCTTGAGTCTACTTTCAAAACGGGTTTTCCCAATGGTGAATTAGTTTCTAGCTATGTTCTAATCTGCCATTTGAATTGAAGAAATTGATATTAGTTTTCATGTATTAATTTGTGACTGCATCAACATTTTCCCTAATATTCAGTGATATTAAAAAACAATGCTGCTCTGCAATATTGCTATTTTTTGGATAAGGCAGGTCTCGTGTGCAAGACACTGATACATTTCAATAGCAAGTCTTTAAATATTTTATCATTATTTAGGGGAGGAATTTTTTCTGTCGTAAGTTTTAAAATTTTTAGTTTTTTTTTTTTTTAATTTTTAAAAAAGCGCTAAACCTATGTGGGTCATTCAGCGCAAGACGTGGTGGGGGCTTGATCCCCCGTCTGCTGAGCGCCAGACAGACTCGCTTCCTATTTGTATCCCCCAGATGTCTCAGAATTTTGCAAAACCATCGTTTTTTTTTATTTTTTCATTTTGTTATATTGCTGCTTGCTATCACAACCCCCAATTGAGTTTATAATCTTTTGCATAAAAAGATATAATTTACAACCTTGACGATGCTTCCACTCCCTTTTGCATCTTCATCAATCTGTCCCGCTACGCAAACACTCAATTAACACAACAAAATTACGTCACAAAAATAAATAAAAACAAAATTTAAAAGCTTTATGTTGCTTATATTGCGAACCATAAAACACAACAGAACCGAACACAGATCTGATAAAGACTCGCTGGCTCACCTGCTTAAAATTTAAACCCTTTGGGGTAGATTTTTGGAGTGGGAATTAATCTGAAAATGATGGAGTTTCGCTGTGGACGCAGGAATGTGGGGTAATATTGCATATTTGCAGTTATATATTTGCTGTTAGAGAAGAGGTTTAAATTTATCCCGTTCTTATATCACAAGAAAAAAAATTGAGAAAATTTTTTGGCATCGAATTGACATTCTATAGCATATAATCAATACACCTTCCTTACGAAATAAAATGTTTGAAAATGAAGGTGAATGTGTGTGTGTGTACTCCCTAGTTGTCTCCCTTTGTTGTGGTTGCAGGGGCGAGTCATAGCCCCGGCCCCCCTCTTCCCCCCCCTACTGGGTCACGCCCTGCTCCATGAGCTTTATCATACCTTTAAAGCATGTATGGGAAACCCGCCCCACTACATCACTTCCGCTATTCCACTTCCCGACCACTCTGTGACTGAAGAAAACTTCCTAAAACCCTGTGATTCATTTGAGTCTTCAACTTCCAACTGTGTCCCCCTTTTTGCTGTGTCCCATTTTGGAACATTCTGTCTCTGTCCACCTTGTCGATTCCTCTCAGTATCTCAAAGTCGTTATCATGTCGACCCTATCTCTCCTGTCCTCCAGTGTCGTCAGGTCGATTTACCTTAACCCCTTCCTCGTAGGACATACCCATTAGGGGTGTTTACTCACCTAGTTTGGTTGCAGGGGGGATTCACAGCTCCTGGCCCCGTCTCTTCAACTGGCCTCTACCCGGTCACTCTTCCCGCTCCATGAACTTTATCATACCTCTTCTTTAAAACTATGTTGGGTCCTGCCTCCACTACATCACTACCCAGACTATTCCACTTCCCCCCC
>WNWK01053351.1:0-11895 GCA_009830355.1 Cherax destructor | reverse complement strand
AAGGGGACAGTCATGAAATTTTCAAAACAATATTTATCACATTTTACATAAAAATATTCTTGAGGGGCTGATTTGCTTCATTACACTGCTCAGCTTCCTTGCATACTGTTGTCAATATCCCATCATCTCATTTACTTTTTTCCCCCTGCCAGTTTCTGCCCCCACTAAACCCCCGTGTACGAAATTCTTCATGCCTGTGTAATTCCCTTTTTATTTTTGGTTTTCATTCGTCATCCCCTTCCTGCCTCTTTGACAATTTCATACCTTCAGTTTTCTTCAACACTGTTTTCGGGGGGTCTGTAAGGGGGGGGGACCTCGATGTGCTGTAGAATTTTCGGTGTAGGGGGGGGTGGAGGCTGTAAGGGGGGGATTGTGATTTGTTTGGATATCGTGTTTGGTTATGGGATTCTGGGGGTGATTCTGTGTGTGCTTGCACTTGTTGCTCTGCCCTTCTCTGGTTGCCCCTTTGCTGATTCTGTCCATGTTTCTCTTCCAAATTTCCTTTTCGTTTTTTGTGTTCCCCCCCTCAGCTGCTACCCAATCTGTTTTTGCTCTGTCTCGGTCAAGGAACCCCCTTTTGTATGTTGATGATACCTTCAGCTGTGGTTTTCTTGCAGGATTTTGTGTCGACCATTTCTTCTTGAAAATCAGCTTGACCGAAATTTCTCCCATTCAAGTACCTCCCTACTCTGTGAAAATTTACTATCTCAGTCATGTCCTCCTCATCTATTTCTTTGATGATTTTTTCAATCTCCTTTTTTTCTTCCACCATCTTTCATTGTGCACCCCCTCTCTTCAACCTCGCTCCTAAACCCTATGAAAAAATATTGAACTTTTCCCTCTCCTCCTCCCATTCCCTTTTCCCCCTCTGTGTCTCTGGGTCCTGTTTGTACATGGCTATTTTTTCCCCTTTTTTTTTTCCTTAAGCTCTTGTCATGGTCGTCCCCCTTTTCATGGGACCTACCCCCCTCTCCACCTTCTCCCCCTCTTACTGCTATCCTTGCTCCCAACTATTTTCCCCTTCATTCCTCTTCCCTGCTTGGTGGTCTGAAAAGGCTCCTCATTCAGTGGGGTGTACCTGCTTCAGATGTTATGTCTCCTCTGGGCAATAGCCCGAACTCGCTTCAGAGTATTTACCTCATATTTTTGGGGCCCCTTTACCCCTGACGTCTGAAACTTCAGCTTGTAAACCCCTTTTTCCCCCCTTTTCTTCTTCTCCACCTCCTCCCCCTTTTTCTCCTTTTTTGAAAAACTCACCAAGTTTTCTCCCCACTCTTGTTCCATTTTTTTTCATTGCCTTCTTTCCATTCTTTCCTACCAGAACCTTTTTCCCTTTGATCCCCTGGGGCTTCGATTTCCCCTTTCAGCCACCATTTTTTTTTTTTTTTTGTTAGTGTTGTAATGTGTGGGGGAAGAGAAATGGGGCAGTGATGGAGAGGTGGATAGAGAGGGGAAGGGGGGACAGAGGAAGGGGAAAAAGACACATAGACAGTCAGACGGGGTTTTAAAAAACTCGATATCTATTAGGCATAGAATCCCCAGTGAATACTAGAAAGGTCTCCCCCTCTAGCATTCAGCCTGTTACTGGGTTTTTGTAACAAGTAGTCAGAAACCCGGGTCCAGTTTTCCGTTGTTCAATAGTACCTTAGGATTTCAACTGAGAGGGTACTAACTAATCGAAATAAAATTAATATGTTTATTAACAAATTTAAAATTGTCTATGGTATCAAAGTAAATAAATTTTAAATTTCCCAAATTAGGATATTAATTAGGATGTAAATTAGGTTAAACTCTTACACTTCTCTTGTATACAATATTATTGTGCTGAAGGCACATAACATATCTTTATGGCTCTTAAGTACCATCTGGTACATTGTCAGCAATTATAAACAATACTAAATATATATATACAAAAGGGGTGTGTGTGTGTGTGTGTGTATATGGTACCTCGGTATGTCTCAAGACTCGACTCGACTTAAACGGGGACTGACTAAACGTCCTCACATAAATAACTTCTTTACCAAACTGGCAATCAGAACAGCTTGCTTCAACAGTAGAACGACCAATTCGCCGAACAGCAATATAGCAAGCAGCAGCAACACAGTGTCAGGATCAAGGGGGATAAAATAGCGATCCTAACTGGGGACTATCAGGCTATGCTCTGAGAACAGAGTTACACAGAGTCCAGAGAAATATGTTTCGTCTTACCACCGAACACATACTCTACCAGAGTCTAAATGACGGGGAAAAAAGCAGAGACAAAGTGAGATTTGTTCCAACCAGGGTCCGAAAGAGAGGAAGAGCTAGTGCAGGGGGTTTTTCATTTAGGTGATCACGCCACACTGCTCACCTAACTGCCCACACTGCCCAGTACTCCAGAGAAAAAGGGGGAGTATAACAAACGAAGTGCTGTTACCGAGGTAGTTGCCAAGGCCAAAAAGTCACCCCAACTCTCGAACAATGAGCACAAAGTGTAAAAAGTTACATCCTACCTAATAATATAGCTAAGTCAAATAATCATATAAAGTAAAAAACAGTTTTGCTTTTCGAGAATATCCCAAAATATAAAAATTTTATGAAAAAGGGAATATTCATCATAATTACACCTTTTATATAGTACAAACATTGTGCCCCATTCAGGGGTCGCAATACAGGTTAATTTCTTAAAAATGGGTGGGGCAGTTTGTGTGCGGGGTGTGTGTGCGTGGGGGGGTGGGGTTGTAAGGGGGGGAGAGGGGAGAGGGAGGGGGGGGGCAGGAAAAAGATGGAGAGGTGGAGAAAGAGTGGGAAGGGTTTCTAGACGGAGAGACAGGGTGGAAGAGAGGAAGGAAAAAGAGGGGGAAAGGGGGAGAGAGGGGGGGAAGGGGAAAAAGAGAGAAAAGGGAAAAAGAAAAAAGGAAACTGAATGTAGGGGAAAAGAGTGGGTAGGTTTCTATCTAGTCACACTGAGACTTGGGAAATTTGCGTGGGGTGTTTGAGTGTGTATATGTGTGTGTGTGTGTGTGTGTGGGATCACCCAATTGTGGTTTTCAGGGGGAGAGTCATATCTTCTGGCCCCACCCCGTTTACTGGTCCTGCTACCCTCTTCCTGCTCAATAAGCTTTATCATGCCTCCCTACCACTTCCCCGGGCTTCCCCCCCAAATTTCAAACCACTGAAGAAATATTTCCTTACATCCCTGGATTCATCTGAGTCTTCAACTTCCAACTGTAATCCCTTGTTGCTGTGTCCCATCTCTGGAACATTCTGTCTCTGTCCACCTTGTCAATTCCTCAGAGTATTTATATGTCGTTATCATATTTCCCTATCTCTCCTGTCCACCAGTGTCATCAGGTCAATTTCTCGTAGGACATAACCCTTAGCCCGGAATAGTCTTGTTGCAAACCTTGCACTTCTTAAGTTTTCTCTTACGTCCTTGGCTAGATGTGGGCTCCAAACTGGTGCTAATTACTCCATTATGGACCAAACATACACAGTGTACAGGGTCATGAACGATTCCTTATAAGATGTCGGAACGTTGTTCTTACGTTTAAAGGCTCCTGTATGCTGCAGCAGTTATTTGGTTGATGGGTGCCTCAGAAGATGTGCCTGTGTTATACTCACCTCGAAGATCCTTTTCCATGAGTGAGGTGGTAGTCTCTGGCCCTAGACTGTACTCCGTCTCCGGTTTTTTTGTCCTTCCTCAATTTTTCATGACTTTGCACTTGGTGGTGTTGAACTCAGAAGCCAGTTTGTGAACTAGGCTTGCAGCCTGTCCAGATCTATTTGTAGTCCCTGCCTGGCCCTCGTCCGAATGAATTAATCTCATCACTCACATCATCTGCAAACAGGGACACTCTGAATCTATTCCTTCTGTCATATCGTTCACAAGTACCAGGAGCAGCACCGGTCTTAGGACTGACCCTGTGGAACCCCGCTTGTCACAGGCGCTCACTCTGACACCTCGCCACGTACCATGACTCGCTGTTGTCTTCCTGACAGGTATTCCCTGATTCATTGTAGTGCCTTCCTGTTATCCCTGCCTGCTCCTCCAGCTTTTGCACTATCATTTGTGGAACTGTGTCAAACGCCTTCTTACAGTCCAAGTAAATGCATCTACTCACCCCTCTCTCTCTTGTCTTACTACTGTCACTGTAATAGAACTCAGTAGGTTTGTGACAAAGGATTTACCGTCCCTGAAACCATGCTGGCTGTCGTTGACAAGCTCATTCATTTCTAGGTGCTCCACCACTCTCTCCTGATAATCGTTTCCATGACTTTGCATACTATACATGTCAGTGACACTGGTCTATAGTTCTAATGCTTCGTGTCCGTCTCCTTTTTCAAAAATTGGGGCTACATTTGCTGTCTTCCATACCTCAGTAGTTCGTCCTGTTTCGATAGATGTGTTGTAGATTGTTGTTAGTGGTACACATAGCGCCTCTGCTCCCTCTCTCAGGTTTATGGAGAGATGTTATCCGGCCCCATCGCCTTTAATGTATCTAGTTCGCTTAGCAGCCTCTTCACCTTTTCCTCAGTTGTATTTATTGTGTCCAACACTTGATGGTGTACCCACTTCCTCTTTGTGCAGTCCCTTCTGTCTCCTCTGTGAACACTTCTTTGATTCTCAAGTTGAGCTCCTACATACTTCACGGTCATTTCTTGTGATCTCTCCTCCTTCCTTCCTCAGCCTGATTAACTGGTTCTTGACTGTCGTTCTAAGAACATAAGAACATAAGAAAGGAGGAACACTGCAACAGGCCTACTGGCCCATACTTGGCAGGTCCATATCAAAACCAACCCACCAACAAAAATATTTGTGCAACCCATCCCCATCGCATCCAAGCAAGAAGCCCTGACACTCTCAACAACTGTGCAAGTCCCGTTCAAATCCAACCTTTCACTCACACGAACACAGAAATAAGGAACACTGCATCAAGCCAACTGATCCACACTAGGCAAAACCCAAAACCAATCCCACAAACAAAAACTCCTATCCAACCCACCTACTCCATCCATGGAATATGCTTTGATAATCAGGGCACTATAAAATAGGGTACTGAAGGAGCTGAAGCACCTGGTCCATCACCAGGGCACTGAATATGCCGAAGCACATGATCTATCACCAGGGCGTTGAAGGAGCTGAAGCACCTGGTCCATCACCAGGGCACTGAATAAGCGAAGCACCTGGTCCATCACCAGGGTACTGGGGAGCCGAAGCACCTGGTCCATCACAGGGTGCTGAGGGAGCTGAAACACCTGGTCCATCACCAGGGTACTAAGGAGCCGAAGCACCTGGTCCATCACCAGGGTACTGAAGGAGCCGAAGCACCTGGTCCATCACAGGGTACTGAAGGAGCCGAAGCACCTGGTCCATCACCAAGGAACTGAATGAGCCTCAAGCACCTGGTCCATCACCAGGGTACTGAGGGAGCCGAATCACCTGGTCCATCACCAGGGTACTGAGGGAGCGAAGCACCTGGTCCATCACCAGGTGGCTGTACAGCAGCTTCAGGTCAGATTTGGCTTTCGCTGCTATGTCATTTTCGTATTGTTGTTGGGTCTCCCTTCTTACCTGCGCATACTCATTTCTTGCTCTATGACTGCTATTCTTATTCTCCTGGGTCTTTTGCCTTCTATACCTCTTCCATTCTCTAGCACACTTTGTTTTGGCGTCTCTACACCTTTGGGTGAACGAAGACCTCCTCTTAGCTTTCTCGTTGTTTCTGTTATCCTTGGGCACAAACCTCTCATCAGCTTCCTTATATATCGTTGCCACACATTCCATCATCTCGTTTACTGACTTACCTGCCAGCTCTCTGTCCCACTTAACCCCATGCAGGAAATTCCTCATGCCTGTGTAGTCCCCTCTCTTGTTTTTTTGCTTCCTTCATCCTGCCCTCCCTGCTTCCCTCTCCACTTGTAACTCTACTATATATTCGAAGCTCAGAACCACGTGATCACTGGCTCCGAGGAGACTTTCATATGTGATGTCCTCAATATCTGCACAACTCAAGGTGAATACTAGGTCTAGTCTTGCTGGCTTATCCTCTCCTCTTTCTCTGGTAGTGTCCCTTACGTGTTGGTACATGAGGTTTTCCAGTACCACCTCCATCATCTTAGCCCTTCACGTTTCTGGGCCCCCATGTGGCTCCAGGTTCTCCCAGTCAATTTCCTTGGGATTTAAGTTACCCATAATCAGCAGCTTTGTCCTGCTCACATTAGCTATTCTGGACACTTCAGCCAGTGTGTCAACCATCACTCTATTGCGCTCATCATACTCCTCCCTTGGCCTCCTGCTGTTCTGTGGAGGGTTATACATCTCTGCAATTACCACCTTGGGACCTCCAAAGTGAAGTGTTCCTATTATGTAGTCTCTTTCTACTCCTCTGTCTCCTCTCTCCAGCCCATCAAAATCCCATCGGTTTTTGATGAGCAGTGCCACTCCTCCACCCCCTCTGTTCCCACTGTCTATCCTCAGGATCTGATATCCCGATGAAAAGATGGCATCTGTTATCATTCCTGTGAGCTTAGTTTCTGTGAGAGCTATAATGTCCGGTGATGCCTCTTTAAATCTTTCGTGCCACTCCTCCCACTTATTCGTTATTCCATCAGCATTGGTGTACCATACATTCAGTTGCCTCTCCAACAGTGTTCTGGGGGTCTGTGAGTGTGTGTGTGTGTGTGTGTGTGTGTGTGTGTGTGTGTGTGTGTGTGGTGTGTGTGTGTGTGTACACCCGCTTATATGTGTGTTGAATGTTCTATGGCAGTGCTTAACCTCACAGCCTCGGATTTTTGCTGTATTTCTTGATTGTATTGACTAGAGAGCTCCGTTTCCTATTAAAATGTTACCTTCAGTCTATTCTACTTGCTAAAGGGCATCAGATAAACACCCGTGGCCTGATTGCTGAAGCTCTCGTTTCACACGGCGAGTGTCCGGGTTTGATTCCCAGCGAGGGTAGAAACATTGGGCGTGTTTCCTTACACCTGTTGTCTATGTTTTCCATCAGTAAAATTTGTACCTGGGAGTTAGTTGACTAGTGTGGGTCGCATCCTGGTACAAAACTGGCCTAATTTGCCCGACATGCTCTGCATAAAAGCGGCTTTTTATGCAGCAGTATGTCACTGATATCAGCTAGGCCTGTATACCTTTTATATGTACTTGTAGAAATAAAGATATTATTATTATTATTATTATTATTACCTGCCCTGGCTTGTGTGTACGTGTGTGTGTGTGAGAGCATGGGTCTGCCTCACCCTCCTAACAATTAGTGACTTTTCCATAGTAAATGCTAATTACTCTTTCTCTTACTTGCTAAATGCTGTTTACGCTGTCACTGATATTTAGATCTCAGAAGGCCTAGTGCTTTTAACTCATCTCTAAACCACAATTTAGGTTTCACTGACGTTTCACTGTCCTGCTGTAATTACTTTTCTTTCCTTATATTGTCACACACAAACTGTCTATAGGCAGAACCACAGATGCCCGGGAAGGCCTACTGCCATTTTTCTACTAATATTCTGTTTTACTGTTATTTTTGTTAGATATTTTTTTAACACTCGCTGTATGCTACCTCACTGCTGACTCACTATCTAACTTAGCTTTGCACTTTTCTCTTTGACTGTTGTAAATTGTATATTTATGAACAGTAGTGGCAGAACGGCCCTTCTAGGCCTGCCCTCCTTTCACTGCATCTACCAATATTGACACTTTAAAGTTTTTTACGAGAAATGTGATCCTTCTCTCACATTTCTCACTTTAAAAACCTTTAATCTCACTTGTGAGATTGTTCACTGTTCCTGTCACTTTCTCTGCTTGTTGCTATGTACCAAATACGCCATAAAAACACCAAGATTCTGGGAGCCCTGAGTGGCTGCTTTACTCATGACATCGGTGTGTGTACTCACCTAATTGTACTCACCTAATTATAGTTGCAGGGGTCGAGACTTAGCTCCTGTCCCCCCTCTTCACTGACCGCTACTAGTTCCTCTCTCTCTCCCTGCTCCATGAGCTTTATCATACCTCGTCTTCAAGCTATGTATGGTTCCTGCCTCCACTACATCACTTGCTAGACTATTCCACTTCCTGACAACTCTATGTCTGAAGAAATACTTCATAATATCCCTTTGACTCGTCTGAGTCTTCAACTTCCAATTGTGACCCCTTGTTTCTGTGTCCCCTCTCTGGAACATCCTGTCTCTGTCCACCTTATCTATTCCACGCAATATTTTGTATGTCGTTATCATGTCTACCCTAACCCTCCTTTCCTCCAGTGTCGTCAGGCCGATTTCCCTTAACCTTTCTTCATAGGACATTCCCCTTAGCTCTTAACCTTTCTTCATAGGACATTCCCCTTAGCTCCGGAAATAACCTTGTTACAAACCTTTGCACTTTCTCTAATTTCTTGACGTGCTTGACCAGGTGTGGGTTCTAAACTGTTGCTGCATAATCTTATATGGGCCTGACGTACACAGTGTACAGTGTCTTGAACGATTCCTTACTAAGGTATCGGAACTCTATTCTCAGGTTTTCCAGGCGCCCATATGCTGCAGCAGTTATCTGGTTGTTGTGTGCTTCCAAAGACGTGATCAGCGATATACTCACCCCAAGATCTTTCTCCTTGAGTGAGATTTGCAGTCTTTGGCCACCTAGCCTATACTCTGTCTGCGGTCTTCTTTGCCCTTCCCCGATCTTTATGACTTCATGATTTGGCTGGGATAAATTCAAGTAGCCAGTTGCTGGATCAGACTTGCAACCTGTCCAGGTGTGTGTGTGTGTGTGTGTGTGTGTGTGTTTGTATGCGTGTGTGTGTGTGTGTGTGTGTGTGTGTGTGTGTACTCACCTAGTTGTACTCACCTAGTTGTGGTTGCAGGGGTCGAGACATAGCTCCTGGCCCCGCCTCTTCACTGGCCGCTACTGGGTCACTCTCCCTGCGCCATGAGCTTTATCATACCTCTTCTTAAAGCTGTGTCTGGAACCTGCCTCCACTACATCGCTTCCCAAGCTATTCCACTTTCTGACTACTCTGTGACTGAAGAAATATTTCCTAACATCCCTGTGATTCACCTGAGTCTTCAACTTCCAACTGTGTCCCCTTGTTGCTGTGTCCCATCTTTGGAACATTCTGTCTCTGTCAACCTTGTCAATTCCTCTCAGTATTTTATATGTCGTTATCATGTCCTCCCCTATCTCTCCTGTCCTCCAGTGTCGTCAGGTCGATTTCCTTAACCTCTCCTCGTAGGACATACCCTTAGCTCCGGGACTAGTCTTGTTGCAAACCTTTGCACTTTCTCTAGCTTCTTTACGTGCTTGGATAAATGTGGGTTCCAAACTGGTGTTGCATACTCCAGTATGGGCCTAACGTACACAGTGTACAGGGTACTGAACGATTCTTTATTAAGATGTCGGAATGCTGATCTTAGGTTTGCTAGGCGCCCGTATGCTGCAGCAGTTATTTGGTTGATGTGCGCCTCAGGAGATGTGCCTGGTGTTATACTCACCCCAAGATCTTTTCCTGATTGAGGTTTGTAGTCTCTGGCCCCCTAGACTGTACTCCGTCTGCGGTCTTCTTGCCCTTCCCAATCTTCATGACTTTGCACTTGGTTGGGTTGAACTCCAGGAGCTAATTGCTGACCAGGCTTGCAGCCTGTCCAGATCCCTTTGTAGTTCTGCCTGGTCCTCTTCCGATTGAATTCTTCTCATCAACTTCACATCATCTGCAAACAGGGACACTTCGGAGTCTATTCCTTCCGTCATGTCGTTCACAAACACCAGAAACAGCACCGGTCCTAGGACTGACCCCTGTGGAACCCCACTCGTCACCGGCGAACACTCTGACACCTCGCCACGGACCATGACTCGCTGCTGTCTTCCTGACAGGTATTCCCTGATCCATTGTAGTGCCTTCCCTGTTATCCCTGCCTGGTCCTCCAGCTTCTGCACTAATCTCTTGTGTGGGACTGTGTCAAACGCCTTCTTACAGTCCAAGAATATGCAATCTACCCACCCCTCTCTCTCTTGTCTTACTGCTGTCACCCTGTCATAGAACTCCAGTAGGTTTGTGACACAGGATTTCCCGTCCCTGAAACCGTGTTGGCCGTCGTTGATAAGCTCATTCCTTTCTAGGTGCTTTCTAGGTGTGTTTGTATGTGTGTGTGTGTGTGTGTTGTGTGTGTGTGTGTGTGTACTCACCTATTTGTACTCACCTATTTGTGGTTGCAGTGGTCGATTCATAGCTCCTGGCCC
The DNA here is from genome assembly GCA_009830355.1 of Cherax destructor. Lineage (NCBI taxonomy): Eukaryota > Metazoa > Arthropoda > Malacostraca > Decapoda > Parastacidae > Cherax > Cherax destructor. The sequence continues at coordinate 1,670 of WNWK01053351.1, read as the reverse complement.
CGCCTCTTCACTGATTGCTACTAGGTCCTCTCTCTCCCTGCTCGATGAGCTTTATCAAACCTCGTCTTAAAACTATGTATGGTTCCTGCCTCATCTACGTCACTTTCTAGGCTATTCCACTTCCTGACAACTCTTTGACTGAAGAAATACTTCCTAACATCTCTTTGACTCATAGGAGTCTTCATCTTCCAATTGTGACCTCTTGTTTCTGTGTCCCCTCTCTGGAACATCTTGTCTCTGTCCACCTTATCGATTCATCGCAGAATTTTATATGTCGTTATCATGTCTTCCCTAACCTTCCTGTCCTCTAGTGTCGTCAGGCCGATTCCCCTTAACCTTTCTTCGTAGGACAATCCCTTTAGCTCTGGGACTAGCCTTGTTGCAAACCTTTACACTTTCTCTAGTTTCTTGACGTGCTTGACCAGGTGTGGGTTCCAAACTGGTGCTGCATACTCCAGTATGGGGCTGACGTATATGGTGTACAGAGTCTTGAACGATTCCTTAGTGAGGTATTGGAACGCTATTCTTAGGTTTGCCAGCCTCCCGTATACTGCAGCAGTTATCTGATTAATGTGTGGCTCAGGAGATGTGCTCGGTATTATACTCACCCCAAGATCTTTTTCCTCGAGTGAGGTTTGCAGTCTTTGGCCACCTAGACTATACTCTGTCTGCGGTCTTCTTTGCCCTTCCCCGATCTTCATGACTTTACATTTGGCAGGGTTAAATTCAAGGAGCCAGTTACTGGACCAGGCTTGTAGCCTGGCCAGGTCTCTTTGTAATCCTGCCTGATCCCCGACTGATTTAATTCTTCTCATTAAACTTCACATCATCTGCAAACAGGGACACTTCTGAGTCTATCCCTTCTGTTATGTCATTCACATATACCAAAAACAGTACCGGTCCCAGGACTGACCCTTGTGGAACCCAACTCGTCACAGGTGCCCACTCTGACACCTCGTTACGTACCATGACTCGTTGTTGCCTCCCTGTCAGATATTCTCTGATCCATTGCAGTGCCTTTCCAGTTACGTGTGCCTGATCCTCTAGCTTTTGCATTAACCTCTTGTGAGTAACTGTGTCGAACGCCTTCTTGCAGTCCAAGAAAATGCAGTCTATCCACCCCTCTTCCTCGTGTCTTACTTCTGTTACCTTGTCATAAAACTCCAGTAGGTTTGTGACACAGGATTTTCCTTCCCTGAAACCGTGCTGGTTGTTGTTTATAAGCGTGTGTCTTTTTAGGTGCTCCACCACTCTCCTCCTGATGATCTTCTCCATGACTTTGGATACTATACACGTCAGTGACACAGGTCTGTCTCCTTTCTTAAAAATTGGGACTACATTTGCCATCTTCCACACCTCAGGTAGTTGCCCAGTTTCAATGGATGTGTTGAAGATTTTTGTTAGTGGCACACTCAACATCTCTGTTCCCTCTCTAAGGACACATGGAGAAATGTTGTCAGGTCCCACTGCTTTCGAGGTATCGAGTTCACATAGCAGTTTCTTCACCTCCTCCTCGGTTGTGTGTATTTCATCTAGCACTTGTTGGTATACCTCCCTATTCTGAATTCCTGGAGTCCTTCCTGTCTCCTCTGTAAAAACTTCTATAAATCTCACGTGAACTCCCCACCTTCCTTCCTCAGCCTGATTACCTGGTCCTTGATTGTTGTTTT